>AWOL01S0034015.1:29318-74102 GCA_000715115.1 Nicotiana otophora | reverse complement strand
TTCTCCCATTTATCTTATCTATTTATAGATAAAATTTCAGAATTTTTCAGATTTTCTTTAAATTAATTGTTTTTAAGAAAATTCCACTTCTCAGTTTCCTTCTTTTTAAAAAACGATATTCTCCACCTTTTGTTTACTTTTATTTTTTTAATTCCCACATTCTTTACTTTTTTTAAATAAAATTCCATTTTCACTTACTTTATTTAAAAGAATTCTACTTTCTTTTACTCATTTGTTTATTTCCCACATTCCTTTACTTTTATTTTTTGTTATTTCCCACTTTCTTTTAATTTTTTTTAAATACCCACCTTCCTTTATTTTTATTTTTTAATTCCATACTTCCCCTTTTCCTTTTTCTTTTCCACCCGAAATTTTAAAAAAAAAAATTATTTTTTATTTTAAAATAAAGATAAAGATATAAATAATAGTATTAGTAATAATTGACTTTTTAAATTATTTTTAATTTTTACCCTATAAAAAAGTGTAACAAAGCTAAAAACTGTAGATTAAATCCCTAATAATATTTACATAATAGAAGGTGAGAAAATTTAAAATATGGTCAAATATTATGTGCTCACAGTATACCCCTCTTTGTATGAAAAGATGAAGAGTTTTCAGGCAAAGACAAGATGAGCCATGTGACTAATTCTGAACATATCTTTATTCAAAGGGAAATAAATATGGAGAAGAGAAAAAAGTGCAACCGGGTCCTGGTTTTGGACAACCTACATATCCCGGGTTTGGGGAATCATGTCGTATGTAGTTCAAGTATGAAGAATGGAATGGTGGAATGATGAGTTGGAGAGTCAAGTGAGGTGCGGTCAAGGCTCTAGTCCGCAGTCCTATTATTACAACAAAACATGAAAAATAAAATTACATTAAAGATGAAGAAAAATTCAAAGTCTTATCTTCTCTTTGTATCTTGAATCTTGCATCTTCACTTGAAATCTTGTAAACCTGTATTGAAAGATAGGTGCCTTGACTTTGAAGCTTGATGACATGCTTTTCGATTAGAATTTGGAACTTGATTCTTGGAAAACCGGGTTACTGACACATTATCAAAGCTAACTCCGAATATCTTGTGATCGAAAGACCTATTCTTCTTTTCTTTTTTCTTTTTTTGATGAGAACTAATACTGCAAGCTTTAATCGTCACAATTTGTGCTTTACGGCAGGGTCCTGCAAAATCATAAAAGACGAAGAAAATGAACAAAAGTTTTCTGCTCTAGTTTGTCACTAGAAAGGTTTTGTGAGTTATTAGAGAAAGCTATATATTATCCAATCTATGAAAGGTAGACAAAGACAGTAGTATAAACTAGCTATATGAGGATATGCAACCGGGGGTACCCCGTATTAAAGAGAGATAAGGTAACCAGGGGTTGGAGCTCTATATTACTGAGAAGGAATGGAACTAGGAGTTGGTACCCTATATTACTGAAAAAAATATAACCAGGGTTTGGCACCCTATATTACCAAGAAGGAATGTAACTATAGGCTGGAACCCTGTATTACTGAGAAGGAAATATAACCAGGGGTTAATACCTTGTATTACTGAAAAATAATGTAACCAGAGGTTGGTGTCGTGTATCACTAGGAAGGAATGCAACCAGGGGTTGGTACCCTGTATTACTGAAAAGAAATATCACCAGGGGTTGGGACCGTGTACTATTGAGAAGGGATGTAATCAGGGGTTGGTACCCTGTATTACTGAAAAGAAATATCACCAGGGGTTGGGACCGTGTACTATTGAGAAGGGATGTAATCAGGGGTTGGTACCCTGTATTACTGAAAAGAAATATCACCAGGGGTTGGGACCGTGTACTATTGAGAAGGGATGTAATCAGGGGTTGGTACCCTGTATTACTGAAAAGAAATATCACCAGGGGTTGGGACCGTGTACTATTGAGAAGGGATGTAATCAGGGGTTGGTACCCTGTATTACTGAAAAGAAATATCACCAGGGGTTGGGACCGTGTACTATTGAGAAGGGATGTAATCAGGGGTTGGTACCCTGTATTACTGAAAAGAAATATCACCAGGGGTTGGGACCGTGTACTATTGAGAAGGGATGTAATCAGGGGTTGGTACCCTGTATTACTGAAAAGAAGTGTAATCAAGGTTTGGCACCCTGTATAACTGAAAGGAAGTGTAATCAAGGGTTGGCACCTTGTATTACTAGGAAGGAATGTAACTAGGGGTTGGCACCATATACTACTAAGAAGGAAATGTAACCAGGGGTTGATGCCCTGTATTACTAAAAATGAATGTAACTAGAGGTTGGTGCCCTATATTAATAGGAAGGAATGCAACCAAGGGTTGGTACCCTGTATTACTAAAAAAAAATATAACTAGGGGGTTGGCACCCTGTATTACTGGGAATGAATGTAACTAGGGGTTGGCACCATATACTGCTAAGAAGGAAATGTAACCAGGGGTTGATGCCCTGTATTACTAAAAATGAATGTAACTAGAGGTTGGTGCCCTATATTAATAGGAAGGAATGCAACCAAGGGTTGGTACCCTGTATTACTAAAAAAAAATATAACTAGGGGGTTGGCACCCTGTATTACTGGGAATGAATGTAACTAGGGGTTGGCACCTTGTATTATCGAGAAGTGATGTAATCAAGGGTTGGTACCCTGTATTATTGAAAGGAAATGTAACCAGGGGTTGGCACCCTGTATTACTAAGAAGGAATGTAACCAGGGGTTGACACCCTGTATTACTAAAAAGGAATGTAATCAGGAGTTGGTACCCTATATAACTGAAAGGAATGTAACCAGGGGCTGATACCCTGTATTACTGAGAAGGAAATGTAACCAGTGGTTGGCACCCTGTATTATTCATGAAATGTCGAGTCTCGCTAGGAGAAAAGGTTCTACCTGAGTTAAGCTACATAAAACAACCTGAGCGAAGAGTACTTCTACCCAGAAATCTGAGTTGGGTCCCCCTAGGCGAAAAGGCTCTAAGCTATATAAACAACCTGAGCGAAGAGTACTTCTAGCCTGAACTATAAGTTGGATCCCCCTAGGCAAAAATGGTTCTATCTGAGTTAAGCTACGTAAAACAACCTGAGCGAAGAGCACTTCTATCCGAAACTATGAGTTGGATCCCCCTAGGAGAAATGGTTCTACCTGAGTTAAGCTCCGAAAATGAGAGGTATGAGTGGTAGTGATGCATGATAAAATTAAAGGAAAGTGGATATTTTGAGGAAACTTACCTTTGGTGCCATTCGTCCTTTAAGAATCGACATTCTGCACTGTTTCGTTCTTTCTTCAAACAAAGAAAAATTGTGAATTTTAAAAGTGGTGGTCGGTTTGTGGCCATAATGACTTTGGGAGCTTGGCTTTGTGCCCATTTGCTTTTGGAAGAACGGCTGTATTGGTAGTTGTCTCCACTGCTGGTAGACTCTACTGTTGCTTTCAAGAAACCTTTTCTCTCTGTATCAACTCTGATTGAGTTTGTGGCTCAATCTGCCTTTTCCCCAAAGGAACACACATCTTTTAACCATTTTTCTGATATCTTGCATGACTTTTGTTTTAAAGAAATTTGTCTATCAGAACGAATCACAACTGGATATGTTCCTTTTGCATGATGTGCATACACCATAGTCTTTGTTCGATACTATAGGAAATCCATGATTAATCTTGCGGTCTTTTCTTTGCTTTCTTTTGACAAGTAGGCTAATAGGAGTATTTTTTAGGAGGAACCTTTGTATTGCACGAATCCTCAAGATATGTTGATTGTAACAACTGAGTGCATGTTGCTCCCAAGACAGTGTTATCTTGAACGTTTTAGCCAGAATATCCTTTGTGCAACTGAAAAGCTGGTAGCAGATTTTACAATCATTTCTTGCTTGTTTTGGTGAGGACTAACTCAAAATCAAAAAGACAAATCTATGCACAAATAGAAGGAAGTTATTTTTATCAAGAGACACAACATTTATGGGAAAGGAAGGAAAAAGGGGGCTTGTGAGTGTGGTAGCCAGCCTTAGTGATCATGACATGCATTTCTGACTTAACGGCCTCATCTTTCAGACCAATCTAACCTTTCTTCTTGTCATTCCTTCGAGCTTTGAAATAGAGCATCTTTGTGCCAATTATTTTGCTTCAGACTCACATCTCACCTTCGACTAGTAGTGCCCCAATGGGTTTTCACCAACAAGTCTGTCTCATTTATTTATCTCTACTTACCGTTAACTTATGTGCCCGTGAAGGTTTTCACTAGTAAGGCTCTCTCATTTCTTTTTACTTTTTTTTTTGCTTTCTTGTATGAGCAACTTGATAGTGTTCTATGTCGTGTGACAATGTTTGCTCATTGCAATGTTTATCTTGGTATTCTTTAAGGTTTATCAGAAGATCTTTATTTGGAAGGCTTTTGGACAGGCTTTAAAAGAAATGGTTGCATAAAGGCTTAAAATAGATTAAAGATAAGGGATTGTATCTTATAACTCTTGGAAACGACTCTTCATAATAACATAAAATTAACTTCTGCCCTAGTTTAAGATACTGGGGAATTGTATTTTGATTTCATTGGACTGAACCCTAGTACAGAGCTGCCTACGTATCCTTTAAGAGAATCAAGTCAAACGTAGTTCAAACATCTTACCTAACTATTTCTTTTTTTATTTTTATTTATTTATTTATTTGTTTATTTTTTTTAATTTTTTTTTGCAAAATGACCAAGCTCNAAGTCAAACGTAGTTCAAACATCTGACCTAACTATTTATTTTTTCATCTTAATTGTTTTTTATTTTTATTTATTTTTGCAAAATGCCCAAGCTCTTATGTTCTAGGGGCATGGAACTTAGAGTATTTTGTTTTTTGGACATTTGACTCTAGACTTGATTCCAAGATAGGGGGGTCAAAGATTATAACATAGGCTCAAAAGGGGTAAGAAGTGGTATAAAATGATTTGGTAGCGGGAAAAAAAAGGCCTCCTAGCCTCGAGAATGTCAAACATATTATCTATTCATAATCATGACAGTGATAAACATGTTGTCTTCTTGTCTTGTCCATCGTAAAGCTGTATGAGCAATAATTTCCTCGTAGGGAATGACCCTTGTCAATTTGGGTGACCTTTCTTTCTTGATGTGAAAATATGCATTTTGATACTGATTGATTCTTTTCAAATTATCTATATTGCATCCTCTTTTGAAAAACACTTTCTATCTTTTAGTGCTAAACATACTTCAACCCATCTGATCATCCTTAAGCCTGATCTTCACAACAATTTATAGGTAAAGATCCTTAACCTCCATGGGTATGACTGCTTTGGTTCCACGTATACTTGGCTTATACTTATTTTCGAAGTATTTCAACTCTTTATTCATCTTCAAAAGTGTCTCTTTCTTTTAGTTATCAAATTCAAGACTAGATCAATTTTTTAAAATCTGGACAAAAATTCCGCATGTATGTCATGTCACTAGAACTAGAACTAGTGGNTTGTGTGAGCAACTTGATAGTGTTCTATGTCATGTGACAATGTTTGCTCATTGCAATGTTTATCTTGGTATTCTTTAAGGTTTATCAGAAGATCTTTATTTGGAAGGCTTTTGGATAGGCTTTAAAAGAAATGGTTGCATAAAGGCTTAAACTAGATTAAAGATAAGGGATTGTATCTTATAACTCTTGGAAACGACTCTTCATAATAACATAAAATTAACTTCTGCCCTAGTTTAAGATACTGGGGAATTGTATTTTGATTTCATTGGACTGAACCCTAGTACAGAGCTGCCTACGTATCCTTTAAGAGAATCAAGTCAAACGTAGTTCAAACATCTTACCTAACTATTTCTTTTTTCATCTTTATTTATTTATTTATCTATTTATGTTGCAAAATGACCAAGCTCTTATGTTCTAGGGTCATAGACATTAGACAATTGTTTTGAACTTTTGACTCTAGACTTTATTCCAAGGGAGGGTGGTCAAAGATTATAATATAGGCTCAAAAGGGGTAACAAGTGGTATAAAATGATTTGGTAGCGGGAAAAAAAGGCCTCCTAGCCTCGAGAATGCCAAACATATTATCTATTCATAATCATGACATTGATAAACATGTTGTCTTCTTGTCTTGTCCATCGTAAAGCTGTATGAGCAATAATTTCCTCGTAGGGAATGACCCTTGTCAATTTGGGTGACCTTTCTTTCTTGATGTGGAAGTATGCATTTTGATACTGATTGATTCTTTTCAAATTATCTATATTGCATCCTCTTTTGAAAAACACTTTCTATCTTTTAGTGCTAAACATACTTCAACTCATCTGATCATCCTTAAGCCTGATCTTCACAACAATTTATAGGTAAAGATCCTTAACCTCCATGGGTATGATTGCTTTGGTTCCACGTATACTTGGCTTATACTTATTTTCGAAGTATTTCAACTCTTTATTCATCTTCAAAAGTGTCTCTTTCTTTTAGTTATCAAATTCAAGACTAGATCAATTTTTTAAAATCTGGACAAAAATTCCGCATGTATGTCATGTCACTAGAACTAGAACTAGTGGAAAAAGAACTATGCATAAAATAGACACAACATGACTCACTGCATTTTATTGAATAAAGAATGGAATGGTCCGATAACCAAAAAAGATGAAGTAAAAACGACAAAATAAGCTACTATAACTCCTACCCGGGTGAAAAATGAGTGACTTTTCAGTTACTAAGCGACATCTTAGACATGGACTTGAAGATTAGCATTCCAAGGCATTCAATAATTTTGATTGCTTTGGAATCAACATTCAAATTTTGACTTTTTGATCAAATCGTTCCCAATATTGGCTATCAAATTTCAGGATTGGCGGCATGAGAAATTTCATAGCAACATTCTCATGTCTCCCTATCATCACAGATCATCTCATACCAAGCATGTCATATTGCTCAAACCTGGTAAGAGTCAACAAACATTTGCCTATATTTTTCACCACCAAACTGTGTACTTGCCTTTTCGTGACCATAGTTGGATCAACATTAGCGGTGCTTATTCCCTTTGCTGAGAAGATGATAGAATGATCCTGGATTATTTTCGTCATTCACTATTGCAAACCAACAAACCGACCACCTTTAACTAGCTTTTATTTCAAAACAACAAGCACGTTAGAATGAACGCACACTTTTTCTCTTTCTTCTTTGTTTTTGCTTTTCTCTATTTTTTCTTTTTTCACTTTTCATTTTTCAAAATCGTTCAATCGAACCTGATGTGGGTTGCCTACGTATCATGTGGGGACATGAATCAGATTTTGTGTAGTTTGGAAAGATCAGGAATAAGGTAACTCTTACTCTTATACAATTAAGATCATGATAACTCCTAACAAGGAAATTAGTTTTTGAATTTGTTTGGGCGAATTGTTGAAACAAAGACTTCTAAAGATGAAAGAAGATATATATATATATATATTGGATTTGATTATTTTTTTATTTCAATTTCTTTTTTGGAATTGTTGAAACAGAGACTTCTAAAGAAGAAAGAAAATATTTTTAGATTTTGAATTTTGTCTTTGAATTTCCGAAAATATTTTTGGATTCTGAGTTTTCTTTTTAATTTTTGAAAGAAAAACTTCTGAAGAAGAACAAAAAAAATTTAGATTTCAACTATTGTTTTGTTTTTTTTAAAAAGAATTCTGGATTTGATGTCTCAGAGATAGATTTAAGGGAAATATTTTTTGAATTTTTGAAAATTGGGGGTCGGACCCGATGAAGGTTGCCTACGTATCTCACATCCGGTGAGAATCTGACACGCGTAGTTCGAAAATCCCCGACTATGTTGTCTTTTGATTTATGAAAATTAATCCTTAAATCCATAGAACTAGACCACATCGTCCCCTTATTTTATATTTTTTATATTTTTTTTATTTTAAAGGACATTTGTACAAAAATCAAAGAATTTCTCTCATGTTTATTCAACTGATTTATCCTAAAGCGGATCAATATGCAAGCCTCCCAATTAATGCAACAGATAGCACATAACATGAACATATTGGTCTCAACAAGGTACATGTCTTATACGGACCCGACCCCTGTGCCGAGCTTCGCTAAGTCAAATGCACACGACGCAACAAAACGATCCTTCTAGGGATAACCAAGCATGTTGCTTGTTCTTCTAGGTTTTAAAAATCTTAGGGGATGAGGTGTATCTAGACTGGCCATAAAACGAGTGGATAACTCGAATTGGGAAAGGGGTAGCATACCGGGAGGAATACTTCTCCGGCTTAACTACTGGACCCTCCCCGTTCTTAAACATGAGTGACTAATAATCCATCACGGGGAGCCCAGGCCCACAGTCTTTATCTCAAAACATATGGGGCGCGTATCCGTGATTCCTAGGGTTATATTCAGAAGACTCAGAGGGAGTGCGTGAGAAGATAATTTATATGTACAGTTCAACAATATCAAAGCGGTAAAAAGTGGACAAATAGAACATATAAATCACAATATACACAAATATTAATAAAGCCAAATAAAGTCAATGTACAAGCTCGAATTCTTGAATTTTCCCAGCAGAGTCGCTAGAGCTGTCACACCGCTTTTTACCCCAAACGATATGTATGTCATGGATTGTTGTGAGTTAAAAACTATTTTCAATTAAAGTGACAAATTTGAGTAGAGATTATTTTACTTACAGAGTCGCCATTTGGAATTAATGTTTTGGGTGTTCCAAGTCACCTTTTATTTGAATCCCTAGTCAAAGGAAGGTTTGACTATATTATTATTGGTCTACGAAAATAAATTCTGGGTAAGGAATTCTGTTGACGAGGGAGAAGGTGTAAGGCATTCCCGGAGTTCTCGTGGTTCTAGCACGGTCGCTTTATTGACTACATTTGGCTTATATTATTTTTGGATAATCTGTATTTTATTGGTTCTCATGTTTTACCTATGTCCGCTTTTATTTCTTGATTAGATTTATGAAAATTATCTTGAAATAAGTCACTCGTACGTGTACTCATTTTTGTTTGGCGCGTCAAGAATTATGTCACGCGTACGTGTACACAATCAATAAAACATTTATTATTATTCGAAGTTGATTGGTCAAGTCACGTGAACGTGCACTTGTATTTGGGGTTACATATCACAACTATGCCACGGGAACCGTACATATAACCATGATATATAAATTATTTAAAGCACGCCTAAAGAAACTAGCGCACTTGAATTATTTTTCTAAACTAATTTGAAATTATTGTAAGGCCAAGAATTTGTGGAAATGAAGTTATTTGAAAGTCGGGAAATATTTTAGCTATTTAAAGTATTGCCAAGCTATCCACACTTAGAAATATTTACAACTTACTACTCTATCTTTGAAATTAGGAGACATTTATCTATTATGGAAGAATGGGCTAATTATTAATCTAGTTACTCAAATTATTGGGCCTGGTAGATTTATACTCAATCCAACCCATGTATAACTCTTTCTTTCTTATTAAATGTCATAGCTTATTTCTCGTTACTTACTTGAACTCCAACGCATGGCCCATTAATATGGCAAGATCTTCATTCTTAATTCTATATAGCAAATCTTATTAAGATGAAATCCTATTAAAATAATCTGTTGACAAATATCTTGAAACATGTAAAAAGAAACTACAACATGATAATGTGTATGAATAAAACAGCACAAACAGTCATCACATGAACCTCTATAAGAACATCACACAAACAATGAAATAATTAACAAAGTGAGTATAAGTAATGAACATTTAAGAAAAACTTTCCTTTAGAACTTGATTAATGCAAAATATATTCTGAGCCAAACAAGTACACCAAATAAAGGGCAAATCGGCAAATGAACAGAAAATCTAGCGACGAACCTTCTAAAATTCGAGCGTCGACCGAAACTCGACTGTACCTTGTGAGGCTGCTGGTTTTTGGCGTGACAGAGGTGACTACCAATGAAACTTCACATGGTGTTTTTAGGCTTGAATTTGAGGTATTTTTGGGTCTTAAACAAGGTGATGAATTGCTGGATTTTTCGAAAGAAAGAGGAAGAAAGAATGAAGTGAGTAAAAATCCCCTTACCGCAGAAGAAAATTTATTTTTCTTCAATTCTCTCCTCTCTTTTCTATCTCTCTCTTCTCCTATTTTTCTCTTCTATTTATAGAAAATATTTCGTAATTTTTCAGATTTCTTTTTTAATTAATTGTTTTTAAAAAATTCTCACTTACCATTTTCTTTTTTTTAAAAAACAATTCTCCACCTTCCTTTACTTTAATTTTTTTTTATTTCCCACTTTTCTTTACTTTTATTTTTTTAAATTTCCCACTTTCTTTTACTTTTTTTTTAAAATCCCTACCTTCCTTTACTTTTGCTTTTTAATTCCCTACTTCCTCTTTTCCTTTGTTTTTATTCCACCCAAAATTTCAAAAAATATATTTAATTTTTTATTTTAAATAAAAATAAAAATAATATTAATAGTAATAACTGACTTTTTAAATTATTTCTAATTTTTACCCTATAAAAAAAGGTGAAACAAAGCTAAAAACTATAGATTAAAGCCCTAAAAATATTTAAATAGTAGAAGGTGACAAAAATTTAAATTTGGTCAAAACTTAGGTGCTCACAGAACATTTACTCACACTCATTCTTTTACAAATCAAAGATACCAATTTGCCATACTCCAACGAGAGTGGCAACTTAACAATACTCTGCGGTGAACAACTATAGTGTCACGACCCAAAAGCTACATGTCGTGATGGCGCCTATCTCAATACTAGCCAAGCCGAGAACCTCAATAAAACCCAATATCTTTTAAGCTTGAAAACATAGTATTTGAATTAAATAAAAATCCTCACAATTACAGATACAAAATACTTCCAAAACCCGATGTCACTGAGTACATGAACATCTAAATGTGTTACGACCTGGCCAGTCGTTTTGAGTGTATTAGCCCCGATCTCCTATTTACTGCTTTTCCCGTATCTTTTTCTGCTTATGTGACTTGCCGGAATGTTTTGTTTGTGATTTTGATCGTAGTTGGAAGTATGGGAAGACGACTCGGGAATGGGGTTTCGTCAGTTTCGTTAGCTCCGTTGGGTGATTTTGGACTTAGGAACATGTTTGGATTGTGAATTGGAGGTCTGTAGCTAAATTAGGCTTGATATGGCGAAAGTTGAAATTTTAGGAAGTTTGACCGGAGTGGACTTTTTGATATTGGGGTCGGATTCCTATTCCGGTAGTTGGAGTAGGTCCATAATGTTGAATATGACTTATGTGCAAACTTTAGGGTCAATCGGACGTGATTTGATAGGTTTCGAAATCGGTTGTAAAAGTTTGAAATTTTAAAGTTCATTAAGTTTTAATTGGAGGGTGCTTCGTGTTTTAGCATTGTTTGATGTGATTCAAGGGCTTGACTAAGTTCGTATGGTATTTTAGGACTTATTAGTATGTTCGGTTAAGGTCCCCGAGGCCTCGGGTGTGTTTCAGATGCTTACCGGATTGAATTTGGACTTAT
Organism: Nicotiana otophora; assembly: GCA_000715115.1. Lineage (NCBI taxonomy): Eukaryota > Viridiplantae > Streptophyta > Magnoliopsida > Solanales > Solanaceae > Nicotiana > Nicotiana otophora. Next base: position 62,660 of record AWOL01S0034015.1, on the reverse strand, counting down.
GCAAATTGCTGAAGTATTCTGGTTTCTGGTGTTTTCGCACCTGCAGTGGGGAGACCACAGGTGCGGACTCGCACGTGCAGAAGGAAAAGTGCAGATGCGGATTTGGGCAGCCCAAGCTGGGTTTGCAGGTGCGGCACTTCTCTCGCAGATGCGGACCCAGGGGACTTAAGTTAAGTCCGCATCTGCGATGGAATTTCTGCAGGTGCGGTATCGCATGTGCGATTGTAGGCTCGCAGATGCAAAATCGCTGGGCAGAAAAGGGCCAAGTTCGAGGGTTTTATCTCATTTTCAATTTTGGGACTTTGAGAGCTCGAATTAAGGCGACACTGCAATGAATTTTCAGAGAGAACTTTGGGGTAATGATTCTTAACTCGCTTATGGTTGTATTCCATTAATCTATAGTTCAATTCATCATTAAATTAAGGAATTTGGTTGAGAAATTTGGGAAAAAGTTGTAAAGTTCTTTAAATAAAGTTTAGAATTTTGATTCAGATTTGGATAATTTTGGTACGAGTGAACTCGTGGTTGGTTGCGTATTAGTATTTTGTGGCATTTACTCGATTCCGAGATATGGGTCCAGGTCGACTATTTAGGTTGAATTTCAGAATTTTTGTTAAAGTCTTGATTTCATTAATTAGATTAGTCTATTGTTGTTGTATTTATGATATGTAATTCTTTTTGGCAAGATTTGGGCCATTCGGAGTCGGATAATCGAGGAAAAGGCATTTTTACTGATTGATTGAGCTTGGTTCAAGGTAAGTGGCTTGCCTAACCTTGTGTGGGGGAAATCCCTTTTGGATTTGATACTGTTGTGATATGTGAGCATCGTGTACGTGAGGTGACCAGTGCGTACACGGGCTATTTGTTGTAAAATCCAATATTTACTGAGTAGCACATTTTTTCATCTTAATTAAGTTATACTAGCATGTGTAGTTATGCTGTGTAGTCTAATATCGCATGTCTATATGCTTTAACTGCTTATTTGAACTCTGTTCAGCTTGCCTAGTTGATTTCCTGTTCTTCCTTGATCTCTGTCAGTCTTAACTGTGAAATTCTTGTTGTTAACTATTGTATTTATCGGTTGAGCTATGTGTTTACTTTTGAGACTTTGAGGCGGTACCTCGGGAGTTCTCCCTGCACATTTACTTTTGAGACTACGAGATGGTACCTCGGGAGATCTCCTCGCATATTTACTTTTGATACTACGAGGCGGTACCTCGGGAGCTCTCCTCGCATATTTACTTTTGGAACTACGAGACGGTATCTCGGGAGATCCCCTGTTGAGTATTTACTTTTGGGACTACGAGATGGTACCTCGGGAGATCTCCTCGCATATTTACTTTTGGAACTACGAGACGGTATCTCGGGAGATCCCCTGTTGAGTATTTACTTTTGGGACTACGAGATGGTACCTCGGGAGATCTCCTCGCATATTTACTTTTGGAACTACGAGACGGTATCTCGGGAGATCCCCTGTTGAGTATTTACTTTTGGGACTACGAGATGGTATCTGGGAAGCGCCCCTGTTGTTATCTCATTGTGATGTGTTGTTATTTCCCTGTGAATTCTTTCTGTTAAATTCTCAGTTTTACTTCATTTTATTATATCATTTGTCTTATTATTATATCCTAGTAGGGGCCGGACCTGACCTTGTCACTACTCTACCGAGGTTAGGCTTGGCACTTACAGAGTACCGTTGTGGTGTTATTGTCATTTATTGTAATTATATTGTTAAACATGTCACCATGTCTTTTATTATTCCAGTATTGTCTGACCTGACCTCGTCACTACTCTACCGAGGTTAGGCTTGGCACTTACTGGGTACCGTTGTGGTGTACTCATGCTACTCTTCTGCACATGTTTTGTGTGCAGATCCAGGTGCTTCATATCAGCCCCGCTACTAGCTGAGAGTTCTTGTTGTTGTAAGGAGACTTCAAGGCACATCTGTCGCATCCGCAGACCTCGGAGTTCCCCTCTATTTTTCCCCTATGTCATTTACCTTCCGTACTCCTTTTATTAGACTTTGGTGTATAGAGATACTAGTTTCCTTTTGTAGCTTGTGACTTATGATGTTTCGAGTTTTGGAAATATTGTATATTACTAGAGTATTGGTTATTGTACATACCAAGCAACATTGTTACCAGTTATTTAGTTATCTGTTGCAGTTAGTTGTTAAGTTTTACTTCCATTTTGTTATTTCCGCATTGTGTTAGGCTTACCTAGTCGTAGAGATTAGGTGTCATCACGACGTCTTACAGAGGGAGAATTGGGTCGTGACAAGTTAATATCGGAGCTCTAGTTTCATAGATGTCGTGAGTCACAAGCCGGTTTAGTAGAGTCTCGCGGATCGATACGGAGACATCTATACTTATCTTAGGGAGGCTATGGAACTGTTAAGAAAAACTACACTTCTTTGATTCTTTATTGTGCGAAAATTGTTGACTTCAAAATTCTAAACTTCTGTATTCTATTCTCTCACAGATGGTGAGGACACGTACAGGCGGATCTGATGACCAGGCACACGTACCCCTTGCTAGAGCCGCGAGAGGCCGGGGTCAGGGTAGAGGCCAAGGACATCCACGTAGTGCAGCCAGAGCAGCCGCACGAGCTGCTACAGAGGAGCCCCCAGTAGCTCAAGCTGGGGGGCAGGCACCTGAGGTACCTGTTGCTTGCACCAGCCCTCCAGGAAACTCTAGCCCAGTTTCTAAGTATGTTCAACACCTTAGCTCGGGCTGGATGGATTGCACTTGCTCCTACTACATTTCAGGCCGGGGGAGGAGCACAAACTCCAGTCACTGGTACTCTAGAGCAGCGGGTTCAGATCGACCAGGTTCCAGAGATTATACCGATGCTGCCGGTAGCTCTAGCTCAGCCCGAGGTTCGAGCAGCAGTTTCTGAGGTAGAGCAGCTCAAACGTGAAAGGTACAAGAAGTACGACTCTCCTACCTTCGGTGGATTGGCGTCAGAGGATGCCCTGTATTTTCTGGAGGATGGTCATCGTATTCTTTGTACTATGGGCGTAGAGGAGTCGAGTGGGGTTTCTTTTACTATATTCCAGTTTAGAGGAGAAACCTATCAATGGTAGTGTGCTTATGAGTTGAGTAGTCCGGCTGAGGTAGCTTCACTTATATGGACTCAGTTCTCGGACATGTGTTTTGAGTATGTATGTCCCTCAGAGCAGTTACGCCAGGGTGCTATGACTGTATTAGAGTATGCAGTACACTTCAGTGATCTGGCCCGACATGCACCAGCCTTGGTTGCCATAGTTCGAGAGGGTTTGTCTATTTATTGAGAGACTCCACCCTCGTATCAGGCTTAGCATGGCCTGGTAGTTAGGGATGGATATTTCTTACCAGCAGGTTGTGAGTATTGCTAGGAGATTGGAGAGTATGATTGCTCGGGAGAGAGAGGAGAGGGAGGCCAAGAGGTCTCGAGTGTCTGGCACTTATAGTGTTACTCGTGCCCCAGCTGCAGTTCGTCATGGTAGGGGTTATCTGAGTCACACCGTCCACTTAGCACTTCCCACCGCCAATGGTATTTTGGCCCCTTCTAGGCCCCATGAGCATTATTATGCACCGCCAGTATCTAGTGCGCTTCCTGCATGGAGTGCTTTTATCGGTCAGTCCAACAGACCTAGCTCGAGCCAGTCACAGTAGCCACATCTCCCGAGATCTTGTTTTGAGTGTGGGGACACTCACCATATGGTGAGGGATTCCCCAGACTTAGGATGGATGCACCTCCATAGACTTTGCAGCCACTGCGTGCTCCACCTGGTGCTCAGGCTATAATTACAGCACCAGCTACCGCCCCACGTGCTCAGCCAGCTCGAGGAGGAGGTCGGGGAGTTCAAGGTCTCCCTAGAAGGGGAGGCCAGGCCAGATATTATGCTCTTCCTGCTCGTACAGAGGTAGTTGCTTCCGAATCTGTCATTACAGGTATTGTTCCGGTATGTCATAGAGATGCGTCGGTTTTATTTGATCCAGGATCCACTTATTCCTATGTGTCCTCTTATTTCGCCCCGTATTTGGGCGTATCTCGTGATTCTTTGAGTTCTCGTGTTTATGTGTCTATACCTGTGGGAGATTCTATTATTTTTGGCCGTGTGTATCGGCCGTGTGTGGTTTTTCTTAGTGGTTTTAAGACCAGAGCCGATTTATTATTGCTTAGCATGGTGGACTTTGATATTATTTTGGGCATGGACTGGTTGTCACCCCATTATGCTATTCTTGATTGCTACGCTAAGACTGCGACACTAGCTATGCCAGGATTACCGTAATTAGAATGGAGAGGTACCTTAAGGTATACTCCCAACAGAGTTATTTCATTTCTTAAAGCTCAACGAATGGTCGAGAAGGGGTATGACATGTATCTAGCTTATGTGAGAGATGTCAGTATTGATACACATACAGTTGAGTCAGTCCCAGTAGTGAGGGACTTTCCAAATGTATTTCCAGCTTTTCTTCTGGGCATGCTGCCCGATAGAGATATTGATTTTTTCATTGATTTCTTACCGGGCACTCAGCCCATCTTTATTCCTTCATATCATATGGCTCCTCCTGAATTGAAGGAGTTGAAGGAGAAATTACAAGAGTTGCTCAATAAGGGCTTCATTTGGCCTAGTGTGTCACCTTGGGGTGCTCCTGTCTTATTTGTGAAGAAGAATGATGGTTTTATGTGGATGTGTATTGATTACCGCCAGTTGAACAAAGTTACCGTGAAGAACATATATTCATTGCCTCGTATTGATGACCTATTTGATCAGTTACAAGGTGCCAGAGTGTTTTCCAAGATTGACTTAAGTTCAGGCTATCATCAGTTGAAGATTCGGGATCCAGATATCCCGAAGACTGCTTTCAGGACTCGGTATGGTCACTACGAGTTTCTTGTGATGTCATTTGGGCTAACCAATGTCCCAGCATTATTTATGCACTTGATGCACAGTGTGTTCTAACCTTATCTTGACTCATTCATCATTGTGTTTATTAATGACATTCTGGTGTACTCCCAGACTCGGGAGGATCATGAGCAGCACCTGATGACTTTGCCTCAGACCCTGAGAGAAAAGATGTTATATGCAAAATTTTCAAAGTGTGAGTTTTAGCTAGACTCAGTGGTATTTTTGGGTCATGTAGTATCGAGTGATGGGATCAAGGTGGATTTGAAGAAGGTTAAAGCAGTGCAGAGTTGTCCAGACCATCCTCAGCTACGGAGATCCGGAGTTTTCTTGGTTTGGCGGGGTATTACCGTCATTTTGTAGAGGGTTTCTCGTCTATCGCATCACCTATGACCAGGCTGACCCAGAAGGGTGCTCCGTTTAGGTGGACAGAGGAGTGTGAGGAGAGCTTTCAGAAGCTCAAGACAGCTTTGACTACAACTGCAGTATTGGTATTGCATACAGGTTTGGGGTCTTATACTGTATATTGTGATGCTTTAGGGATTGGTCTCGGTGCGGTGTTGAAGGAGGACGGTAGGGTGATTTCCTACGCGTCTAGACAGCTGAAGGTGCATGAAAAGAACTATCATGTCCACAACTTTGAGTTAGAATCTATTGTTCATGCCTTGAAGATTTGGCGGCACTATTTGTACGGTGTCCCTTGTGAGATCTACACTGATCATCGGAGTTTGCAGAATTTGTTCAAACAAAAGGATTTTAACTTGCATCAACGGAGGTGGTTGTAGATTCTTAAGGATTATGATATCACCATTTTGTACCATCCCAGGAAGGCCAATGTGGTAGTCGATGCTTTGAGTCATCGGGCAGAGAGTTTGGGGAGCTTAGCATATCTACTAGAAGCATAAAGGCCATTGGTGTTGGATGTTCAGGCCTTAGTCAACCAATTTGTTAGATTGGATATTTCTGAGCCGAGTCGAGTATTGTCTTGTGTGGTGTCTCGGTCTTCCTTAAGGACACGGTTCAACATGATGATGCTAAGGAGGTCATTATTGGAGATGATGGTGCAGGGCAGGCTATATGTGCCCAATGTAGATGGGTTGCGTGAGTTGATTCTCCATGAGGCTCATAGTTCATGGTATTCCATTCATCCGAGTAACGCAAAGATGTATCAAGACTTGAGGCAGCATTATTGGTGGAGAAGAATAAATAAGGACATAGTGGAATATATAGTTCGAAGTCTGAATTGCCAGCAGGTAAAGTATAAGCATCGGCGACCAGGTGAATTGATCCAAAAGTTAGAGATTCTGGAGTGGAAATGGGAGCTGATCACTATGGATTTTGTGGTTGGGCTTCCACGGACTCAACCAAAGTTTGATGTAGTTTGGGTCATTATGGATAGGCTGACCAAGTCAACTCATTTCATTCATGTGATGACTACTTATTGAGCAACTGGCTCGAATTTCTATCCACGAGTTTGCCAGGCTTCATGGCATACCGGTATCTATCATCACTGACCGGGGTACACAGTTTACTATCACGGTTCTGAAGGGCCGTACAGCATGAGTTGGTTACTCAAGTGGATCTGAGCACAACATTTCACCCTCAGACGGACGGGTAGTCCTAGCGCACTATTCAGATATTAAAGGAAATGCTATGTGCATGTGTGATGGAGTTTGGAGGTTCGTGGGATCAGTTATTGCTATTTGCGGAGTTTTCCTACAACAAATATTATCAGTCGAGCATCAAGATGGCACCGTATGAGGCTCTGTATGGTAGGCAGTGTCGGTCTCCAGTGGGTTGGTTCGAGCCGGGCGAGGCTAGGTTATTGGGTACATACTTGGTTCAAGATGCTCTGGAGAAGGTTAAGGTGATTCAAGATCTACTTCGCACATCCCATTCCAGATAGAAGAGTTATGCGGATCGGAAGGTTCACGATATTGCATTTATGGTTGGCGAGAGGGTCTTGCTCCAGGTTTCGCCCATGAAGGGTATTGTGAGGTTCGGGAAGAAGGGCAAGTTGAGCCCAAGGTTTATCAGTCCATTCGAGGTGTTGTGGTGTGTTGGAGAGGTTTCTTATGAGCTTGCCTTGCCTCCCAGTCTAGCAAGGGTTCACCCAGTACTCCATGTTTCTATGCTCTGGAAGTACCACGGCGATCCGTCCCATGTGTTGGATTTTAGCTCAGTCCAGTTGGACAAGGATTTATCGTATGTTGAGGAACCAGTCGCTATTTTTTACAGGAAGGTTCGAAATCTGAGGTCAAAGAACATTGCTTCCGTGAAGGATCAGTGGAGGCGTCAGCCGATTGAGGAGGCAACTGGGAAGACCGAGCATGATATGCGCAGCCGCTATCCTCATCTTTTCACCACTTCATGTATGTCTCTATGCTCATTCAAGGACGAACGATTGTTTTAAAAGGGGGAGGATGTAATGACTCGGCCGGTCGTTTTGAGTGTATTAGCCCCGATCCCCTATTTACTGCTTTCCCTGTATCCTTTTCTGCTAATGTGACTTGCCGGGAGGTTTTGTTTGTAGTCTCAGAGTGATTTGGGACACTTAGTCCCTAAAGCTGAAGCTTAAGTTCTAGGATTTTGACCGTAGTCGGAACTGTGGGAAGACGACTCCGGAATGGAGTTTCGTCAGTTTTGTTAGCTCCGTTGGGTGATTTTTGACTTAGGAGCATGTCCGGATTCTGAATTGGAGGTCTGTAGCTGAATTAGTCTTGAAATGGCGAAAGTTGAATTTTTGGGAAGTTTGTCCGGAAGTGAACTTTTTGTTATCAGAATCGTATTCATATTCCGGAATTTGGAGTAGGTCCGTAATTTTGAATATGACTTGTGTGCACAATTTGGGGTCAATCGGACGTGATTTGATAGGTTTCATCATCGGTTGTAGAGTTTAAAGTTTCAAAATTCATGAAGTTTGAATTGTAGGGTAATTCATGTTTTTAGCATTGTTTGGTCTGATTCGAGGGCTCAACTAAGTTTGTATGGTGTTTTAGGACTTGTTGGTATGTTCGGTTGAGGTCCCGGGGGCCTCGGGTATGTTTCGGATGCTTAACGAATTGAATTTGGACTTATGCAAATTGCTGAAGTTTTCTGGTTTTTGGTGTTTTCGCACCAGCAGTGAGGAGACTGTAGGGGAAGACTCACACGTGCAGAAGGAGGTGCGCAGATGCAGATTTGGGAAGCCCAGGTTGGGTTCGTAGGTGCGGATCTATTTGCGCAGAAGCGGCCTCGCTTTTGCGGTGGGATGATGCGCAGGAGCTGTGAGGGTCGCAGGTGCAGTTCCTTGGTCGCAGGAGTGCATCCGCAGGTACGGCACTTCTCTCGCAGATGCAGACTCAAGGGACTTGAGTTAAGTCTGCACCTGCGATGGAATTTCCACAGGTGCAACTATAGGCCCGCAGATGCAAAATCGCTGGGAAGAAAAGGGCCAAGTTCGAGGGTTGTATCCCATATTCAATTTTGGGACTTTGAGAGCTTGGATTAAGGCCATAATTCAAGGATATTCAGAGATAACTTTGGGGTAATGATTCTTAACTCGTTTATGGTTGTATTCCATTAATCTATAGTTGAATTCATCATTTAATTAAGGAATTAGCTTAAGAAAACTGGGGAAAAGTTGGAAAGTTCTTCAAATACATTTTTGAGTTTTGATTCGAATTTTGATATCGGATTTTGATAATGTTGGTACGAGTGAACTCGTGGTCGATTGACTGTTCGTGTTTTGTGACTTTTATCCGATTCCGAGATGTTGGCCCGGGTCGACTTTTTAGGACGAATTTCTGAATTTTTGTTAAAGTCTTGATTTCATTAATTAGATTTGGGCTAGTCGGAGTCGGATTTGGGCCAGTCGGAGTGGGATAATCGAGGAAAGGGCATTCTTACTAATTGATTGAGCTTGGTTTGAGGTAAGTGGCTTGCCTAACCTTGTGTGGGGAAATCCCCTTAGGATTTGATACTATTGTAATATGTGAGCGTCGTGTACGCGAGGTGACGAGTGCGTACACGGGCTATTTGTTATAAAACCCGAAATTTACTGCATGGCAACTTGTTTTCATCTTAATTGATTTATACCAGCATGTGTAGTTATCTTGTGTAGTCTAATATCGTATGTCTACATGCTTTAACTGCTTATTTAAACTCTGTGTAGCATGCCTAGTTGATTTCATGTTCTTGTTTGATCTCTGTCAGTCTTAACTGTAGAATTCTTGTTGTTAAATGTTGTATTTATCGGTTGCGCTATATGTTTACTTTTGAGACTACGTGGCGGTACCTCAGGAGTTCTCCCTGAACATTTACTTTTGATACTACGAGGCGGTACCTCAGGAGATCTCCTCGCATATTTACTTTTGAGACTCTAAGGCGGTACCTCGGGAGCTCTTCTCGCATATTTACTTTTGGGACTACGAAACGGTATCTCGGGAAATCCCGTGTTGAGTATTTACTTTTGAGACTACGAGACGGTATCTCGGAAACGCCCATATTGTTATATCATTGTTCTGTGTTATTATTTCCCTATGAATTCTTTCAGTTAAATTCTCCATTTTACTTCATTTTATTATTTCATCTTTCTTATTATTATATCCTAGTAGGGCCCGGACCTGACCTCGTTACTACTCTAACGAGGTTAGTCTTGGTACTTACTGGGTACCGTTGTGGTGTACTCATGCTACTCTTCTGCACATGTTTTATGCGTAGATCCAGGTGCTTCTTATCAGCCTCGCTACTAACTGAGAGTGCCTGTTGTTGTACGGAGACTTCAAGGTACATCTGTCACGTCCGCAGACATCGGAGTCCCCCTTTGTTTCTCCCTTATGTCATTTACCTTCCGTACTTCTTTTATTAGACTTTGATGTATGGAGATACTAGTTTCCTTTTGTAGCTTGTGACTAATGATGTTCCGGGTTTTGGGAATACTGTGTATTACTAGAGTGTTGGTTATTGTACATGCCAAGTGGCATTGCTACCAGTTATTTAGTTATCTGTTGCAGTTAGTTGTTAAGTTTTACTTCCATTTTTTTTTATTTCCGTATTGTGTTAGGCTTACCTAGTCGTAGAGACTAGATGCCATCACGATGTCTTACAGAGGGAGAATTGGGCCGTGACAAGTTGGTATCAACGCCCTAGGTTCATAGGTGTCGTGAGTCACAAGCCGGTTTAGTAGAGTCTCGCAGATCAGTACGGAGACATCTGTACTTAACTTCGGGAGGCTATGGAACTGTTAGGAAAAACTACACTTATTTGATTCTTTGCCGTGCGAAAATTGTTGACTTCAAAATCCTAAACATTTTTATTCTATTCTCTTACAGATGGTGAGGACACGTACAGGAGGATCTGATGACCAGGCACCCACGCACCCTGCTAGAGCCGCGAGAGGTCGGGGTCAAGGTCGGGGTAGAGGCTGAGGACGTCCATGCGATGCAGCCAGAGCACCCACACGAGCTGCTACAGAGGAGCCCCCAGTAGCTCAAGCTGGAGGGCTGGCACCTGAGGTACCTGTTGCTGTACCAGCCCTCCAGGAGACTCTAGCCTAGTTTCTGATTATGTTCAGCACCATAGCTCATGCTGGATTGATTCCACTTGCTCCTGCCATATCTCAGGCCGGGGGAGGAGCATAGAGTCCCATCTCTAGTACTCTAGAGCAGCAGGTTCAGGTCGACCAGGTTCCAGAAATTATACCGATGCAGCCGGTAGCTCCATCTCAGCCCGAGGTTAGGGCAGCAGTTTCTGTGGTAGAGCAGCTCAAACTTGACAGGTACAAAAAGTACGACTTTCCTACCTTCAGTGGATTGGCGCCAGAGGATGCCCAAGGTTTTCTGGAGGATCGTCACCGTATTCTTCGTACTATAAGCATAGTGGAGTCAAGTGGGGTTTCTTTTACTACATTCCAACTTAGAGGAAAAGCTTATCAGTAGTGGCGTGCTTATGAGTTGAGTAGTTCGGCTAAGGCACCTTCACTTATATGGACTCAGTTCTAGGACATGTGTTTGAGAGAGTATGTCCCTCAAAGCCTCATGGATGCATGGCGTGCGGAGTTTGAGTAGTTACACCAGGGTGCTATGACTGCATCACAATATGCAGTTCGCTTCAGTGATTTGGCCCGACATGCACCAGCCTTGGTTACCACAGTTCGAGAGAGGGTTCGTCGGTGTATTGAGGGACTCCACCCTAGTATCAGGCTTAGCATGGCCCAGGAGTTAGAGATGGATATTTCTTACCAGCATGTTGTGAGTATTTCTAGGAGATTAGAGGGTAAGCTTGCTCGGAAAAGAGAGGAGAGGGAGGCTAAGAGGTCTCGAGAGTCTGGCACATATAGTGGTACTCATTCCCCAGCTGCAGTTCGTCATGGTAGGGGTTATCTGAGTTGCCCCGTCCACTCAGCACTTCCTACCGCCAGTAGTATTCCGGCCCCTTCTAGGCCCCATGAGCCTTATTATGCACCGCCAGTATCTAGTGCGCCTCATGCACGTAGTGCTTTTAGTGGTCAGTCCAACAGACCTAGCTCGAGCCAGTCACATCAGTCACGTCCTATGAGAGCTTGTTTTGAGTGTGGAGACACTCGCCATATGGTAAGGGATGGCCCCAGACTTAGGAGGGGTGCACCTCCACAGACTTCTCATCCACCGGGTGCTCCATCGGGTGCTCAGGCTATGATTACAGCACCATCTACCATCGCGCCTTCTTAGCCAGCTCGAGGTGGAGGTCGGGGAGGTCAAGGTCGCCCTAGAGGGGAGGTCAATCTAGATATTATGCTCTTCCTGCTCGTACAAAGGGAGATGTGTCCGACTCTATCATTACAGGTATTGTTTCGGTCTATCATAGAGATGTGTCAGTTTTATTTGATCAAGGATCCACTTATTCCTATGTGTCCTCTTATTTATCCTAGTATTCGGGCGTATCTCGTGATTCTTTGAGTTCTCCTATTTATGTGTCTACACCTATGGGAAATTCTATTACTGTTGATCATGTGTATCGGTCGTGTTTGGTTGTTCTTAGTGGTTTTGAGACCAGAGCCGATTTATTATTACTCAACATGGTAGACTTTGATATTATTTTGGGCATGGACTAGTTGTCACCCCATTATGCTATTCTTGATTGTCACACTAAGACTGTGACACTGGCTATGTGAGGATTATCGCGATTAGATTAGAGAGGTACCTTAGAGTATACTCCTAGCAGAGTTATTTCATTTCTTAAAACTCAACGAATGGCTGAGAAGGGGTGTGATGCGTATCTAGCTTATGTGAGAGATGCCAGTATCGATACTCGTACAGTTGTGTCAGTCCCAGTAGTGAGGGAATTTCCAAATGTATTTCCAACTGATCTTCCTGGCATGCCACCTGATAGAGATATTGATTTTTGCATTGATTTATTGCCGGGCACTCAACCCATCTCTATTCCTCCATATCATATGGCTCCTCCTAAGTTGAAGGAGTTAAAAAAGTAGTTATAGGAGTTGCTCGATAACGGCATCATTCGGCCTAGTGTGTCACCTTGGGATGCTCCTGTGTTATTTGTGAAAAAGAAGGATGGTTATATGCGGATGTGTAATGATTACCGCCAGTTGAACAAAGCCACTATGAAGAACATGTATCCATTGCCTCGTATTGGTGACCTAATTGATCAAATATATGGTGCCATATTGTTTTCCAAAAATGACTTAAGTTCAGGCTATCATCAGTTGAAGATTCGGGAGCCAGATATCCTGAAGACTGCTTTCAGGACTCGGTATGGTCACTACGAGGTTCTTGTGATGTTTTTTGTGATGACCAATACCCTAGTATCATTTATGCACTTGATGCACAGTGTGTTCCGATCCTATCTTGACTCATTCATCATTGTGTTTATTGACGACATTCTGGGGTACTCCCGAACTCGGGAGGATCATGAGCAGCACCTGATGACTGTGCTTCAGACCTTGAGAGAAAAGATGTTATATGCAAAATTTTCAAAGTGTGAGTTTTAGCTAGACTTAGTAGCATTTTTGGGTCATATAGTATCGAGTGATGGAATCAAGGTGGATCCGAAGAAGGTTAAAGCAGTGCAGAGTTAGCCCAAACCGTCCTCAGCTACGGAGATCCGGAGTTGTCTTGGTTTAGCAGGGTATTACCGTCGTTTTGTAGAGGGTTTCTCATCTAGCGCATCATCTATGACCAGGCTGACCCAGAAGGGTGATCCATTTAGGTGGATATAGGAGTGTGAGGAAAGCTTTCAGAAGCTCAAGACAACTTTGACTACAACACCGGTATTGGTATTGCCTACAGGTTCAGGGTCTTATATTGTATATTGTGATGCGTCGAGGATTGGTCTCGGCGCGGTGTTGAAGGAGGACAGTAGGGTGATTACCTACGCATCCAGACAACTAAAGGTGCATGCAAAGAACTATCATGTCAACAACCTTGAGTTAGCAGCTATTGTCCATGCCTTGATGATTTGGCGGCACTATTTGTACGGTGCCGCTTGTGAGATCTACACCGATCACCAGAGTTTGCAGTATTCGTTCAAACAGAAGGATCTTAACTTGCATCATCGGAGGTGGTTGGAGCTGCTTAATGATTATGATATCACCATTTTGTACCATCTCGGGAAGGCCAATGTGGTGGCCGATGCATTCAGTCGTCAGGCGGAGAGTTTGGGGAGCTTAGCATATCTACCAACAACAGAAAGTCCATTGGCGTTGGATGTTCAGGCCTTAGCCAACCAGTTTGTTAGATTGGATATTTCTGAGCCGAGTCGAGTATTGGCTTGTATGGTCTGTTGGTCTTCTCTTTATGATCGTATCAGAGAGTGTTACTATGATGACCCCCATCTGTTTGTCCTTAAGGACACGGTTCATCACGGTGATGCTAATGAGGTCATTATTGGAGATGATGGTGCATTGAGGATGTAGGGAAGGTTATGTGTGCCCAATGTAGATGGGTTGCGTGAGTTGATTCTCTAGGAGGCTCACAGTTCATGGTATTCCATTCATCCGAGTGCAGCAAAGATGTATTAGGACTTGAGGAAGCATTGCTGGTGGAGGAGAATGAAGAAGGACTTAGGGGAATATGTAGATCGGTGCCTGAATTGCCAGCAGGTAAAGTATGAGCATCAGCGGCCAGGTGGATAGCTCCAGATGTTAGAGATTCCAGAGTGTAAATGGGGTGGATCAATATGGATTTCGTGGTTGGGCATCCACGGACTCAGCGGAAGTTTGATGTCGTTTGGGTGATTATGGATAGGCTGACCAAGTCAGATCATTTCATTCATGTGATGACTACTTATTATTCCGAGCAACTGTCTCTAATATATATCCGCGAGATTGTCAGGCTTCATGACGTACGGGTATCTATCATCTCTGACCAGGGTATGCAGTTTACATCACAGTTTTAGAGGGTCATATATCGTGAGTTGGGTACTCGAGTGGAGCTGAGCACAACATTTCACCCTCAGACGGACGGGTAGTCCGAGCGCACTATTCATATATTAAAGGATATTCTATGTGCGTGTGTGATGGAGTTTGGAGGTTCGTGGGATCAGTTCGTGCCACTTACGGAGTTTGCCTACAATAACAATTATTAGTCGAGCATCCAGATGGCACCGTATGAGGCTCTGTATGGTAGGCGGTGTCGGTCTCCAGTGGTTTTGTTCGAGTTGAGCAAGGCTAGGTTATTGGGTACATACTTGGTTCAAGATGCACTGGAGAAGGTAAAGGTGATTCTAGATCGAATTTGCACAGCCCAATCCAGACATAAGTGTTATGCGGATCGAAAAGTTCATGATGTTGCATTCATGGTTGGAGAGCGAGTCTTGCTCCGGGTGTCACCCAAGAAGGGTGTTATGAGGTTCGGTAAGAAGGGTAAGCTGAGCCCAAGGTCTATCAGTCCATTCGAGATGTTGTGGTGTGTTGGAGAGGATACTTATGAGCTTTCCTTGCCTCCCAGTCTAGTAGGGATACACCCATTATTCCATGTATCTATGCTCCGGAAGTATCACGTCGATCCATCCCATGTGTTGGATTTTAGCTCGGTCCAATTGGACAAGGATTTATCTTATGTTGAGGAACCGTTGGCTATTTTGGACAGGCAGGTTCAAAAGTTGAGGTCGAAGAATATTGCTTCCGTGAAGGCATCAGCCGGTTGAGGAGGCTACTGAGGTTGAAGAATATGTCTCTATGCTCATTCGAGGACGAACGATTGTTTTATAACGACCCGGCCGGTTGCTTTTAGTGTATTAGCCCTGATCCCCTATTTATTGCTTTCCCCGTATCTTTTTATGCTTATGTGACTTGCCGGGAGGTTTTGTTTGTGGTTTCGGAGTGATTTGACACACTTAGTCCCTAAAGCTGAAGCTTAAGTTCTAGGATTTTGACCGTAGTCAGAACTGTGGGAAGACGTCTCCGAAATGGTGTTTTCGGCAGTTCCGTTAGCTCCATTGGGTGATTTTGGACTTAGAAGCGTGTCCGGATTGTGAATTGGAAGTTTGCAGCTGAATTAGGCTTGAAATGACGAAAGTTGAACTTTTTGGATATTTGATCGGAAGTGGACTTTTTGATATCGGGGTCGGATTTTGATTCCTGAAGTTGGAGTTGGTCCGTAATGTTGAATATGACTTGTGTGCAAACTTTGGGGTCAATCGGACGTGATTTGATAGGTTTCGGCATCGGTTGTAAAAGTTAGAAGTTTCAAAGTTCATGAAGTTTGAATTGGAGGGTGATTTGTGTTTTTAGTGTTTCCTGATGTGATTCGAGGGCTCGACTAAGTTCGTATGGTGCTTTAGGACTTGTTAGTAAGTTCGGTTGAGGTCCCGGGGGCCTCGAGTGTGTTTCGGATGCTTAACGGATTGAATTTGAACTTATGCAAATAGCTGAAGTTTTATGGTTTCATATTTTTTCGAGTGGGGAGACCGCAGGTGAGGAATCACACGTGCAGAAGGAGGAGCGCATATGCAGATTTGGCAGCCCAGGCTGGGTTCGCAGGTGCGGATCTATTTGCATAAAAGTGACCTCGCTTCTGCGGTGGGATGGTGCGCAGGAGCGGTGAGCGTCGCAAGTGCGGTTCCTTGGTCGCAAGAGCGCATCCGCAGGTGCGGTGCTTCTTTAGCAGATGCGGACCCAACGGACTTGAGTTAAGTCTGCACCTGCGATGGAATATCTGCAAGTGCGGCATCACATGTGCGATTATAGGCCCGCATATGCGAAAACGCTGGGTAGAAAAGGGCCAAGTTCGAGGGTTTTATCCCATTTTCAATTTTGGGACTTTGAGAGATCGGATTAAGGCGTTAATTCAAGGATTTTTCAGAGAGAACTTTGGGGTAATGATTCTTAACTCGTTTATGGTTGTATTCCATTAATCTATAGTTGAATTAATCATTTAACTAGGGAATTTGGTTGAGCAAATTGGGAAAGGTTGGACAGTTCTTCAAATACATTTTGTGTTTTGATTCGAATTTTGATTACGGATTTGGATAATTTTGGTACGAGTGAACTTGTGTTTGATTGGGTGTTCGTATTTTGTGACTTTTACCTGATTCTGAGACGTGAACCCAGGTCGGTATTTTAGGACGAATTTCTGAATTTTTGTTACAGTCTTGATTTCATTAATTAGATTAGTCTATTGTAGTTGTATTTATGATATGTAATTATTTATGGCAAGATTTGGACCATTCGGAGTCGGATAATCGAGGAAAAGGCATTTTTATTGATTGATTGAGCTTCGTTCAAGATAAGTGGCTTGCCTAACCTTGTGTAGGGGAAATCCCTTTTGGATTTGATACTGTTGTGATATGTGAGCGTCGTGTACGTGAGGTGACCAGTTCGTACACGGGCTATTTGTTGTAAAATCCAATGTTTACGGAGTAGAAACTTTTTTTCATCTTAATTAAGTTATACTAGCATGTGTAGTTATCCTGTGTAGTCTAATATCGTATGTCTACATGCTTTAACTGCTTATTTGAACTTTGTTCAGCATGCCTAGTTGATTTCCTGTTCTTCCTTGATCTCTGTCAGTCTTAACTGTGGAATTCTTGTTGTTAACTGTTATATTTATCGGTTGAGATATGTGTTTACTTTTGAGACTACGAGGCGGTACCTCGGGAGTTCTCCCTGCACATTTACTTTTGATACTACGAGGCGGTACCTCGGGAGATCTCCTCGCATATTTACTTTTGAGACTATGAGGTGGTACCTCGGGAGCTCTCCTCGCATATTTTCTTTTGGGACTACGAGACGGTATCTCGGGAGATACTTTGTTGAGAATTTACTTTTGGGACTATAAGACGGTATCTCGGGAGCGCCCCTGTTGTTATCTCATTGTGTTGTGTTGTTATTTCCCTGTGAATTATTTCTGTTAAATTCTCCGTTTTATTTCACATTATTACATCATCTGTCTTATTATTATATCCTAGTAGGGCCCGGACCTGACCTCGTGACTACTCTACCGAGGTTAGGATTGGCACTTACGGGGTACCGTTGTGGTGTACTCATGCTACTCTTCTGCACATGTTTTGTGTGTAGATCCAGATGCCTCTTATCAGTCCTGCTACTAGCTGAGAGTGCTTGTTGCTGTACGGAGACTTCAAAGTACATTTGTCACGTTAGCAGACCTCGAGGTCCCCCTCTGTTTCTCCCCTATGTCATTTACCTTCCGTACTTTTTTAATTAGATTTTGGTGTATAGAGATACTAGTTTCCTTCTGTATCTTGTGACTTATGATGTTCCGGGTTTTGGGAATACTGTGTATTACTAGAGTGTTGGTTATTGTACATGCCAAGCGGCATTGTTACTAGTTACTTAGTTTTCTGTTGCAGTTAGTTGTCAAGTTTTACTTCCATTTTGTTATTTCTGTATTGTGTTTGGCTTACCTAGTCATATAGACTAGGTGTTGTCACGATGTCTTACGGAGGGAGAATTGGGTCATGGAAAAATAATAACAAAGTCTGACTGATAAAAACATTGTCTGAAAATATAAAACAGTACAATAATGGTAAGGAAGAGAGTCAAGGTCAGCGGACGCCAAGCAGCTGCCTTGATGGTCTCCAACTGATAAGTCTCTAAGATCTAACAGTGTTTGTTTCCGAAAGCACCTGGATCTGCACACGAGGTGCAGAGTGTAGTATGAGTACAACCAACTCAATAAGTAACAAGACTAACCTTCAGGCTGAAAGTAGTGACGAGGTCAGCAGGTACTGTCCAATATAGCAATAACGGTATAGAAATGTAGCCATGCTGTCAAGTTCAATAGTTAAACTCAGTATAAGTAAAATAGACCAATTCTGAATAATATGACGAATATGACATATCAATGGAAAAACCTCGTGTACTCACGATCACAAATTACTCGGCCACTCAGTACTGAATATGGCCAATCCAGCACAGGACAGATTTATCCCATGTATGTGTGTGTATATATATATATATATATATATATATATATCAATTGACAGGTAGTCACTCAGTAACATATAAGGCAAATCCAACCCAGGGGTAATTCATCCCCAAGTTATAATGATTCAGAGAAAATTCATGTCCAGGGAAATTCATCACAAATATAAATAAGTAAGGCAAGTCCATGCCCTGGGAAGTCCATTCCGAATATAAATCATCTACGCTCAATGTGGGGGTGCAGACTCCGGAGGGCTCCTTCAGCCCAAGCGTGATATAAAGCCGATATGGCCTGCTGCAGGCAGGCAACCCCGATCCATATAATGATAAAGCCTATAAGGCCTGTTGTAGGCGGGCAGTCCCATTCCATATAATAATAATATATATAAAGCCAATATGTCCTACTGCAGGCGGGCAACCTCGATCCCATAAATATCCTCACAATGGATGAACATGACTAGTATGAAATATACATTTTAAAATAATTAAATTCAACAGTAACACGACCCTATGGGTCCCAAAATATCGACACGTAGCCAAATCATGATCTTTAATACGAGTCTCAGCTCAATTTCCTAACACATGGAGAATATGCAAATAATAAAATGATTCTTTAATTTTACAACTTCACAGAATTTATTCAAGTCACAATTTCAATGGTGCACGTCCAAACTCTCATCACCTATCGTGTGTGTCACCTCTAAACAATTTATATAACACCAAATTTGGGGACTCATACCCTCAGAACCAAGTTTAGAAGTGTTACTTACCTCAAATCGTGTAATTATTTATTCTGCTATGCCTTTGCCTCGCGAATTGGCATTCGAATGCCTCGAATCTAGTCAAAATTAATTTGATTCACTCTATACAAATTATTAGAATTAATTCCATATAAAAATAACAATTTTCCAACAAAATCTGAAATTTAACTCAAAATCGCTCGTGGGACCCACGTCTCGGAACCCGACAAAAGATACAAAATATGAACGCCCATTCAACCAGTAGCTGAAGATGGTCTGGGCCAAATCTGAACTACCTCTATCTTTTTCGGATCCACCTTAATTCCTTCACTGGACACTATGTGTCCCAAGAATTCCATTGAACTAATCCAGAACTCACACTTAGAGAATTTGGCATAAAGTCTCTCCTCTCTCAGCCTCTGTAATACAATACTCAAGTGTTGTGCATGCTCCTCCTGGCTACGTGAGTACACCGGGATATCATCAATAAATACTATGACAAATGAATCAAGATATGTCTAGAATACACTATTCATCAAGTGCATAAATGTTGCTGGGGCTTTGGTCTGCCCAAAAGACATTATGAGAAATTCATAATGCCCATAGCGGGTCCTAACTGTCATTTTTAGAATATCCGAGTTCCGAATTTTTAACTGGTGATACCCAGATCTCAAATCAATTTTGGAGAATACCCTCACTCCCTGAAGCTGGTCAAATAAATCATCAATGCGCGGCAAAGGATACTTGTTCTTGATTGTAACTTTGTTCAACTACCTGTAGTCGATGCACATCCGCATAGTACCATCTTTCTTTTTCACAAATAGGACTAGTGCACCCCAAGGATTCACACTAGGCCTAATAAACCCCTTATCAAGAAGTTCATGAAGTTGCTATTTCAATTCTTTCAATTCAGCTGGTGTCATACGATACGGAGGAATAGAAATGGGTTGAGTTCCCTGCACCAAGTCAATACCGAAATCAATATCCCTGTTGGGTGGCATACCTGGGAAGTCTACAGGAAATACATCCGAAAAGTCTCGCACTACTGGTACAGAATCAATAGTAGGATTGTCTGCATCAGCATCTCTCACAAAGGCCAAATATGAACAACACCCCTTCCCAACCATACGTTGAGCCTTCAAGTAAGAAATTACTATGCTAGGAACATAATATGGAAAACCTCTCCACTCAACCTTCGGCAATCTCGATATCGCCAACGTCACCATTTTTGCGTGACAGTCCAGAATAGCATGACATGGAGATAACCAATCCATACTCATGATTAAATCGAAATCAACCATACTAAGTAATAATAGATCAACTCTAGTCTCCAGTTCTCCAATAGTTACAACATATGATCGATACACACAGTCCACAATAATAGTATCGCCCACCGGCGTAGATACACGAACAAGTAAAACAAAGGATTCACGGGGCATATTCATATAATGAGTAAATTACGATGATACATACGAATAAGTAGAACCAGCGGGGACAATATTTCCTCACATGACCACAACTCTCCACACTCATAGCAATCCATCTCGAAAAATGGTGGCAAGTTATGAGGCGGACCTTGAGAACCAGAAGAACCTGGTACAGATAAACCCTGAACTGATGGTGCATGAGATGAACTCTGAGCTGGAAGTGCATCAAGAGAAGACTGCCTCTATTGAGCACTGTATAGACCATGGCTAGCTGATGCACCACGATGAGCTGAATGAGCCATCTAAGCGGGCCTATAAGGATGACCCCTGCTGTGATAGGGCTGCCGCCTAGAAAGAACACCGCTGGAATTACCCGGACCACGAGGCCTTTTGGCCTCCCTCCCCTCGCTCTCCTGAGTACGGACCATCTCTAACCGTCGAGCACTGTCAACCACCCCGTCGAATATAGCACTTGCTACATTCCCAGAGTCACAACAAAATGGAACTTCTGGTTGAGGCCATTAATGAACCTCCTAATTTTTTCCCTCTCAGTGGGAACCAGCCAAACCGCATGACGAGACAACTCTAAAAATCACATCTCATACTGAGTCACGGACAAGCCCTCCTAACATAAATATTCGAACTGCCTGCACAGTTCCTCTCTGCGGGTCTATGGCACAAACTTCTCTATAAATAATAGGAACTCGTGCCATGAAAGTGGTGTTGCACCATCTGGTCTGCTCCTCCCTAAAGTCTCCCACCATCTGAAGGCAGCCATAGAAAAATGAAAAATTGTGAATGAGACCCCACTGGTCTCTAGAATACCTGTTGTCTGAAGCATCCGCTGGCATTTATCCAAAAAATCCTGAGCATCCTCTGACTCAGCACTGCTGAATGATAGAGGTCGAAGCCTCCCAAATCTCTCAAGTCTTCTCTGCTCATCATCAACCATAACGGGGACTACCGGGGCATGGGCAATTGCGAACGGCTGGGCTGGTAGTGCCCTCGGTATCTGGAGTCCCTTCACCACCAGCTCTGTAGCACGAGCAATTGGGGTATGTGTACGTCCCCCGGCCTAAGAAGTGATAGGTCCGGCCTGAGAAGTGGCAGGTGCGGCCTGAGCCGAAACCACCTGAGCAAGGCCAGTGCAAACTATCAATATCTGTGCTAGAGCCTCCTGAAGGCCTGGAATCACAACATGCACAGTTGGTTCCTGAGATGATCCTATCGGCTCAGCTATATCTGGAATTTGCTCCTGAGCTGAAGCAATTGGTGGTGCTACAGGTACTGCTCCAACTGCGGTACGAGCTACACCTCGACCTCGACCTCAGCCACAGCTTCTACCCCGACCCCGTCCTCTCGCGACTCTAACTGGTGGCGCTGGTGGCTGACCATCCAATCCGGTAGTACGTGTCCTTACCATCTGTGAGAGAATGGAATAACATCAATTTAGTTTTCGGAATCGACAAATTCGCATGACATAGTACAAGAAAGTGAAATTTTCCTAAGGGTTCGGCAGCCTCTCGAAGATAAGTACAGACATCTTCGTACCGATCCGCAAGACTCTACTAAACTTGTTCATGACTCGTGAGACCTATGTAACCTAGGCTCTGATACCAACTTGTCACGACCCAAAATATGCATGTCCTGATGGCGCCTATCTCAATACT
This sequence comes from Nicotiana otophora, assembly GCA_000715115.1. Taxonomy (NCBI): domain Eukaryota; kingdom Viridiplantae; phylum Streptophyta; class Magnoliopsida; order Solanales; family Solanaceae; genus Nicotiana; species Nicotiana otophora. The sequence continues at coordinate 40,566 of AWOL01S0034015.1, read as the reverse complement.
AGGAAAGTCGACAACCTCAATAAAACCCAATATCTTTTAAGCTTGAAAACATAATATTTGCATTCAATAGAAAACATCACAATTACATATACAAAACACTCCCAAAACCCGGTTTCACTGAGTACATGAGCATCTAAATGATAACAAAGCTTGACTGATAAAACCATTGTGTGAAAATATAGAACAGTACAATAACTTAAAGGAAGAGAGTCAAGTCAGTGGACACCAACTAGCTACCTGGATGGTCTCTAACTTATAACACTCTAATATCCAACAGTCGCCATATCCGGAAGCACATGAGTCTGCACACGAGGTGCAGAGTGTAGTATGAGTACAACCAACTCAATAAGTAACAAGACTAACCTTTGGTCTGAAGTAGTGACGAGCTCAGCAGGTATAGTCCAGTATAGCACTAACACTACAGAAATGTAGGCATGCTTTCAAGTTCAACAATTAAACTCAGTACAAGTAAAATAGACCAATTATAAATAATATAAGGAATATGACATCTCAGTGGAAAACCCCCGTGTACTCACGATAAAAAATTACTCGTTCACTCAAGACTGTATATGGTCAACCCAGCCCAAGGAATATCTATCCCTTGTATATATATACATCAACTAACAGTCAGTCACTCAGTACCGTATAAGGCCAATCCAGCCCAGGGGTAATTTCTCCCTAAATTATAATGATTCGGACAAAATCCATGTCCAGGCAAATTCATCACAAATATAAATAAGTAAGACAAGTCCATGTCCTGGGATGTCTATCCCAAATATAAATCATCTACGCTCACTGTGGGGGTGAAGAATCCGGAGGGGCTCCTTCAGCCTAAGCGTGATATAAAGCCGATATGACCTACTGCAGGCGGGCATCCCAAATCTATATAATGATAAAGACTATAAGGCCTGCTGCAGGAGGGCAGTCTCGTTCCATATAATAATAATATATATAAAGCCAATATGTCCTGCTGCAGGCGAGCAACCCCAATCTCATAAATATCCTCATAATGGATGAACATAACTGAGTATAATATATACATTTTAAAATAATTAAATTCAACGACACGATCCTGTAGGTCCCAAATTATCATCACGTAGCCAAATCATGATCTTTAATACGAGTCTGAGCTCAATTTCCTAACACGTGGAGAATATGTGAATAATACATGATTCTTTCATTTTACAACTACACAGAATTTATTCAAGTCACAATTTTTAGGTCCACTTCCACACGCTCGTCACCTATCGTGTATGTCACCTCCAAACAATTTATATAACACTAAATTCGGGGATTCAAACCCTTAGAACCAAGTTTAGACATGTTACTTACCTCAAATCGTGTAATTATTTATTCTGCTATGCCTTTGCCTCGCGAATTGGCCTATGAACGCCTCGAATCTAGTCATAATTAATTCGATTCAGTCAATACAAATTATTGGAATAAATTCCATATGAAAATACCAATTTTCCAACAAAATCTGAAATTTAACTCAAAATCGCCCTTAGGGCCCATGTCTCGGAACTAGACAAAAGTTATAAAATATGAACGTACATTCAACCACGAGTCCAAATCTAAAATTACGATATCAACTTGACCTCCAAATCTTTAGGTCCAAATTCCCGATTTTAACCCCAAAAATACGTAATCTAATCGAATTGTTTGATGATAATTCAACATTATAGAATAGAAATGATCACTAGTGACTTACCTCAAGTTTTCCCGTGAATTCCCTCTAAAAAGCGCCCCAAAACCGTGCTTGGAAGCCCGAAAATGGCAAAACTCGGAACCCCTTAAAAAAGTATACTACCAGGGGTTTCGCATCTGCGGTATTTTAACTGCTTCTACAAACACACTTCTGCGAAGAAGTTGTCTGATTCTGTGACGAGTCCAAACTCTCCTCCCCCCCCCCCCAACCCCATTTCCACTTCTGCGGTCAATCAGCTGCATCTGCACCTCGCAGGTGCGGCAAATATCTTTGCAGTTGCGCAACCTGCCCTGCCCTACATTCCTGGTCGCTTTTGCGATGGTCCTTGTGCACCTGCAGTGTCTCACCTGCAATCAAAGCTTCAGATGTGCGGTTACACCAGAAGCAAAATTTCCAGATTTTCCTATGTCCAAATTTTCGATCCGTTAACCATCTGAAACTCACCCGAGGCCCCTGAGACCACAACCAAATACATCAACAAGTCCTAAAACATCATACGAACTTAGTCGAGCCTTCAAATCACATCAAACAATGCTAAAACACGAATCATAACTCAATTCAAGCCTAATGAAACCAAGCAAATTCTAACTTCTATATTCGGTGTTGAAACCTATCAAATCAAGTCCGATTAACCTCAAATTTTCCACATAACTCATAAATGATATAACATATCTATGAAAAGTTTTAGAACTAGATTCTGACCCTGATATCAAAACGTCAACTCCATGGTCAAACTTTCAAACTTAAATTTCTATTTTAGCCATTTCAAGTCTAATTTAACCACGGACTTGTAAATAAATTTTCGGACACGCTCCTAAGTCCCAAATTACCATACGGAGCTATTGGAATCATCAAAATTCTATTCCGGGTTCGTTTACATGTAAATCAACACCTAGATGACTATTTCAACTTAAGCTTTAAACCTTGGAACTAAGTATTCCAATTCATTCCAAAACCTCACCGGACCCAAACCAATTATCCCGGAAAGCCATATAACAACTGTAAAGCACAAATTGAGTAGTAAATAGGGGAACAGGGTTGTAATACTCAAAACGACTGCTCGGGTTGTTATATATAGTGTACAGAGTTATTCTCCACCACAACCTATAACGACCCGACTTGTCGTTTTAAGAATTTATCCCCCGTTCAGCAACTTAAAGTCCCGAGCAGCTATGTAATGTGTATTTATGACTTGTGATTGTGATTGAGTTTGGTTTTCAGATGATTCGGGATCAAATTGGAAGAATAATTCTTATTAAAGATGCTTAAAAGAAAAGAGTTGATTGGAGAGTTGACTTTTGAGCAAACGACTATGAAATAAGAATATTTATGGTTCCAATAGCTCTGTATGGTAATTTTGGACATAGGAATGTGTCCGAATATTTATTTGGAAGTCCGTAATTAATTTTGGCTTGAAATGGCGAAAGTTGGAATTGGAAGGTTTGGAAGTTTGACCGGGAGTTGACTTTGGTGATATCGGGGTCCGAATGCGATTCCGAAAGTTAGATTAGCTTAGTTATGTCATTTGGAACTTGCATGCAAAATTTGACATCATGTCGGGTTAATTTGATATGTTTCCGCACAAGTTTTGGAAGTTGGAAGATTTGGAAATTTATTAGTTCGATTTGTAGTGCGATTCATTGTTTCAACATTGTTTGATGTGGTTTGAGGCCTCAAGCAGGTACGCGATATGTTTTAGCTCTTTTTGGTATATTTGGTTGAGGTTCTGAGTGGCTCGGGTGAGTTTCGGGGTGAGTTTTGAACAAGTTTGGGCATTTCGGCACTCTAATGATGTTCTCGAACAATTAAAGTACGGAAGGCACATTTTGGAATGCGGATGTGCGGCCGCAAACTCCCAAAGTGCGGAGGCAATGGTAATTGTGCGGACCGCAGTTGAAGATGTGTGGATTGCAGTTGAAATTGTGCGGTCCGCATAATTCTTCTTGCGGCCGCAGAAAGGAGATTCTGCAGATTCGATGGTCCGATTTCGGAAGATTATATCTTTTGATCTATAAAATATTTGGAGATGATTCAAAAAGCAAAAGTTGTAGCCCTTTGAGTCTAGTCTTTTGATCAATCATCATTTGGATATTTTTGCCGAAAGTTATGGTTAATTTACTGAATACTGATAGTGCAGTAGCTGCTGAAGTACGGCCGCACAATTTGGATTGCAGCCGCAGAGACCTAAAATATGCGGACCGCACAAAAACAATGTGCGGTCAGTTCTTTGGAAGTCAGAATTGGTACCATATAAATGAGGTTTTCATCTCATTTCTCATTTTTGGACCTAGAGAGCTAAGGTTTGTGACGATGTTTCGTGGGATCTTCAAGAAAATCATCGGGGTAAATGATTCTAACTCGTATTTGGTTATTATACATGAATGTATCATTATTTTTATCATTTAATTAGTAATTTGAGATGGAAATTTTGAGAACATTTGTAGAAATTTCATAAAAATGAATTTTTGGGATTTGAATGTCGATTCGAAGTCGGATTTGAGTGAAACTTGTATGGTTGGACTCGTAACAGAATGGGTGTTCAGATTTCGGGAATATTTTGTCGGGTTCCAAGATACGCGCCCCGTGTTGACTTTTGGTTGACCTTTTAATGCGAAATTTTAAGTTGACGTTTTCTTATCTGGAATTGTTTCCGATAAATTTTAATGAAGTTATAAATTTATTTGGCTAGATGTGAGCCATCCGGAGGTTATTTCACGCAAGAAAGCTATTTTGGAATATCGGCGTAACTTCAAAAAGGTAAGTATCTTGCCTAACCTTGAGTGGGAGAAATACTCCTTAGGCATTGAGTCTTATGTGGAAGTTGTGTGATTGAAAGCCGTATACGCGAGATGACGAGTACGTACTCGGGCTTATATGTACAAATTTTATTGGTTTAAAGTCTTAGAACTTTTTATGTATTAAATTAGATAATTATTGGCATTTAGTAAATCCTTGAATTTGTCATGCATCATTCCTTGTTTGTCGAGTTTATATTTTATATGATAATTTGGTGTGATTGTTACTTGGATTTTTATGTGAATTCCGTGTGTTTGTTGATTTGATACTTTCTTGGAATTTAATTCCTTATGGATTTTTCATATGCAAATAATTAATTAAATAAGTTTAAATTGAGACGTTAATATAATTATCAAAAATTTGGATTAAAGAAGGCGTTGTTCCTTGATGAATTACTTCCCAGTTCATGTTGTTGAAATTGGTATTGAGTTGTAAAGGCCGTAAATCATATTGAGGCAAAGTGTTAAAATGTGAAATATTATTTTATTGACTTGTTCACTCCCAGATACTTTTGTTAAGATTTTGTGCACATTATGGTCAAGCCATGGGCTCCTTATTGTGGAAAATAATGTATTGTTAATTTCTGTGGCAAGTTGTGATATTTAAGCACTTGATATGCAATTTGTGATATGTTGTAATATTTGAGCAATTGATGTGCAAATTTTTATATGTTGTAATATTTGAGCACTTGAGGTGCAATTTGTGATATATTTTTATATTTGAGTACTTGATGTGCAAATTTTTATATGTTGTAATATTTGAGCACTTGAGGTGCAATTTGTGATATATTTTTATATTTGAGTACTTGATGTGCAAATTTATAATATGTTGTGATATTTGAGCACTTGGGGTGCAAGTTGTGTTATGCTGTGATAATCGGGCACTTGAGGTGCGAATTCTGATATATTGTGATATTGATACGCATGCGGTGGTATAAGATTTGGATGTTGAAACGCATGCGGTGAGATAAGGGGGGCTTGATATGCGTGGCTAGTAGGAGAACTACTAGAAGCCATGAGGTGTGATAAGGGTGGCTAAAACGTGGGATGCTATTTCGGAAAATATAATTTTAAAAACTAAATGTGAAGGCTCTCGCGGTCATATAAGAAAATATTGTGAATATATTTATGATTTGGGACTACGTGGCGGTACCTCGGGAGTGCCCTTTGTTGATATTTCTCTATGGCTGCACCTGCCGTTGGTTATTTTATTTTTCCGTGATATATAAATTCTTGTGTTCTCCGTGATGTATTATTTGACTTAATATTAAGTTTTTTTTATTTCTTGTTGTATTGTGTTGGCTTTGGCTTTTTCATACGAGACTCTGGGGATTTATATTTCTAGTTTGTATTTGTTTTCGATTATTGAGTTGTTTTAAATTTAAAAAAAAATTACTCTTATGTTTTATTTTTAATAAATTTTGCATCCAATCAGTAGCTTATCTGAAGCTTTATTTTAATTTAAATGTCATTTTCTTCACTCAAACGATTTCTAAAATAAACTCATTTCTTTGTTGATTTGTTACTTGATTTAAAGATTTTAACCTTACTTTATTGAAATTAAATTGATCTACGGGTTTTATATATTGATATTTTGGGCACGTGAGTTGTTTGTCCAGTTGTGATATAGACATGGGCACGAGGTGCCATGGAATTTTGGAAGTGATTTAATTGTGGAAAAAATTGTATTTGAAAGACTTGTTTAATTGGCTGTATTGGTATTCCTTATTTGGTAGGACAATAATTGTGGTATTTTTATTGCCTTGTTGTTGATACCACTGGTCGATTCTTGTTCCAATTACAGTTATTTTCTTTCCATCATTATCGTATACTGCTATATTGCACATGTTATTTGACTAGTGAGTGTCTTGACTGTACCTCGTCACTACTCCACCGAGGTTAGTCTTGATACTTACTGGGTACCGACTGTGGTGTACTCATACTACACTTCTGTACATTTTTGTGTAGAGCCAGGTATTGAAGATATCAGATACGGACAGAGATTAGAGTATGATCGCAAGGATTCAAGGTAGGGTTGCTTGGTCGTCGCTGTCTCTTGGAGTCTTTCTCTTTTTATTGTACTGTCCACTATTATTCGAACAATATTGTATATTCGATCCTTGGAATCACTGCATGTACTCAGTTAGAGTTCGTAACTGTCACGACCCAAAATCCAACTAGTCGTAATAGCACCTAACCCAACCCGTTAGGTAAGCCAATTACCAACTATTCAATTACAATGACAATTATTTAAAAGAAAATATCTAAAACTAATACATTTTCCCAAGAACTGGTAGTACAAATTATGAGTTTCTAAGAATAGAGTAAACAAAAGCGAAAATGAAATAAATACATAGTTTGTTTGAATAATACATAAACAGAGCTTTTATAAATCTAAGGCTACCCAGAACAAGAGGCAGCTACAACAGGAACGCAGGTACAACTTCAAGTCCCGCAGCCATTGAGCACAGCAACAACAACAGCCAACATCTGCACGAAATGTGCAGAAGTGTAGTATCAGTACAACCGACCCCATGTATTGAGTTAGTAACAAACCTAGCCGTAGGTTGAAAGTAGTGACGAGCTTCCACCAAGGTCGGGTCCAAATCCAATAGTCCACAACAGTCCATAACAATAATAAGAAAATAATACCAGAAGTAACTCAGAGATAAAATGCTCGGCCAAATCATGATTTCAAAAATAATAGTTCTTCCTTTCAAATCCATCAGTGAAAACTCAAATCTTTTGCCGAAGTTGCCAATAATATGAATAGTTTGAAAACAATAAATTTCTCCAAATATCTTTTCAATAAAAAATAAAATATCTCATTTTCCTTCCGGATAACCAGTGTAAAACAAATGCATCACTATGCCCATCTATCAAAATGTGTGAGAAATCATGAATAATATGATACCGTACAGCATGCGGAAAACACATCTCTATGCATATATGTCATGTGTGCATGTCAGTGCAATGTATCTCAGAGATTGTACTCATGTACTCGCACTCTCAGAGTACTCAATCTCACAGGGTCGCATTCTCTGTCAGTGTGCTCAGCACACTCAATCACTCAGCGCTATACAATACCTGTTGTGGTGTGCAGCCCAATCCCTGTTTATAGTCGACTACGCTCACTGGGAGACCCATGAGGGGCTCCTACAGCTCAAGCGCTATAAGCACGGACAACTCACATGTTGCACGGACAACTCACGTGCTATAATATCATATCTAGATCCACACGGACAACTCACGTGCTATAATAATATCTAGATCCGCACGGCCAACTCACATGCTATCATAATAACTGGATCCGCACGGCCAACTCACGTGCTATAATAATATCTGGATCCGCACGGCCAACTCACGTGCTGCACGGCCAACTCACGTGCAATAGTATAATATATAGATCCCGCACGGCCAACTCACGTGCAATAGTATAATATATATAAAGCCAATATGACCTGTTGCGGCGTGTAGCCCGATCCCAAAAATATCCTCACAATCAAGCCATCGACCTCCCTCAGTCATCAATCTCTCCGGTCTCTCTCTCATGGGCTCACAATATCATGAGAATAGCCCAAAAATGATGATATGATGTATCAATAAATAACAACAGAAACTGAGATATGATATGCAATTAAATGAATATGATTGAGTATGAATTTTCAATTTAAAATAAATAATTCACAGCAATATGACTTATGTGGGTCCCAATAATACTGGCACATAGCCTCAACATGATTTTAATATGCTTTTCAGCTCAATTTCTTTAACTCATAAAACCGCATCGAAAATGCCAAGATCATTTAACTACAAAATTCCACAAAAACAATTATGTCACAATATCTATAGTGCACGCCCACACGCCCACCACCTAGCATGTGCGTCACCTCCCAAGAATTTACGAAATATATATATTCATGGTTTATATCCTCAACTCCAAGATTAGAAGCGTTTACCTCGAACAAGCCAAATCCAATATCGAGCAAGCTAGGCAATGCTCCATAAATCCCATTATGCGCTTACCAACTCCTGAATGGTTCGAATCTACCACAATTAATTTGATTCAATCCACACAATTTATAAGAATTAAATTCCATATAAAAATACTAATATTTTCCAAAAATCCGAAATTACGCCCCAACAATTACTTGTGGGGACCACGTCTTGAAATCCGACGAACCTCACAAAATATGACAACCCATCCAATTACAAGTTCAACCATAGAAATTTCACTCAAATCCGACTCCAAATCGATATTCAAACTTGAAAATTTTGTTTTGTGACATTATAGAAATTTCCTTCTATTTCTCTTGAAGATTCAATAATCTTACACAAAAAATGAAGATTAATTCATGGAATATAATCATAAGGGAGTTAAGAACACTTACCCCATGTTGTGTGGAAAATTTTCTCTCCAAAATCGCTCAACCCGAGCTCCAAAATCCGAAAATGGGTGAAAATGTTGAACCCTCGAATTTTAAGGTTCTGCCCAGTCGATTTCCGCATCTCCGGACAAGATTTGCGCACCTGCGCATCCTCTTGTGCGAGCAAAACCTCGCATTTGCGGACTCCACTCGCCTGCCAAGTTTCTGCTTCTGCGCGCTTCAGTCCGCATCTGCGCTCACGCAGGTGGGGAATTTGCCTCGCACCTACGACCAATGCCTCACAGCCCTCTGCCCGCATCTGCGCTCCTTCTCGCGCAGGTGCGTTTCGGCACCTGCGAAGCTCCTTCCAAAGTTGTGCGCCTCACTTCAGCACTCCCCTGCTCACACCTGCGACCACTTTTCCGCATGTTTACACGAGTAGGCTTCAGTTCCAGTAGTCTTCAAAATTCAAAAAATCAATCCGTTAACCATCTTAAACTCACCGAGGCCCTCGGGTCCCCGATGGAAAAATACCACCAAGTTCCATAACATAACACGTACCTACTCGAGGCCACAAATCATACCTAAAAACCTCAAAAATACAAACTACACACGGATTCAAGCCAAATAAATTTACAAATTCTACAAACGACGCTGAAACCTATCAAATCACGTCTGATTGACCTCAAATTTTCGTACACGAGTCACATTTCACATTACAGACCTATTCAAATTTCCAGAATCGAATTCCGACCGCGATATCAAAAAGTCAACCCCCCGGTCAAACTTCCCAAAAATTTAACTTTCGGTATTTCAAGCCAAATTCCACTACGTACTTTCAAAAAGTTTTCCGGACACGCTCCTAAGTCCAAAATAACTATACAGAGCTATTGGAATCATCAAAACTCCATTCTGGGGTCGTTTACATATAAGTCGACATCCGATCACTATTTTAACTTAAGCTTTAAACCTTGAAACTAAGTGTTTCAATTCATTCCAAAACCTCACCGGACCCGAACCAATTATCCCGGCAAGTCACACAACAACTATAAAGTACAATTTAAGCAGTAAATGGGGAAGTGGGGTTGTAATACTCAAAACGACCGGTCGGGTCGTTACATTCTCCCCCACTTAAACATACGTTCGTCCTCAAACGTGCCAAGAGTTGTTTCCAAACCATCAAATCACTGTTCCATCTTACCACACACGTACCCGGGGGTGAACCCATGTCACCTTATTCCACATAGGCTTGACTACACAATACAACTGAAAATCATTAATTTAATCTTAGCCCATAAACGTTGGAGTTTAATTTCCAACCTTTAGAATTTCTTTCAAGACACAAATCTTACATTTACACACCGTATAAATCCGAACAAGTTGCATCGAGCTATAACTATAACCACGGATATAATCAACCAACATATTACACAACTTGCATGCTCGTAGCACCATTCCTGATCGCAGTGACTATTCCAAAACCAACCGCATACTAGTATAAAACCTCATATCAAGCCAAACCTCATTCTAAAACCTTCGTACACTGCCAATAATGAAAGAAACAATCAAAAACTCATAACCACTCATCAGATCAACTAGCCATAGAGCTCTCTCGCCCCAATCAAAACCATAACCCTCTTGAATATACCATAATCAAGCCTGATAGTACCCATTCTAGGTCCAATGACCTTATATTATTAAAAATAACTATCCCACAGACACGCCGCATAAATAAAACTCCAGCAACCACTGCGCAATCTGTGTACCCAAATATGGGAGATGTCTCAAGGAAGAGGATCGTATTGCAAGTTCAACAAGCACTACCACATCCGTAATGTTACAACCAATTCCTCAAATTTCGTGAAGCCATAGGCGATGTGCACAATTGTAGAGGAAGGAAATTAACGAATCAGATAACTTATCATAGAAATAAAATTCCCACACACGGCACAGATAACTCACGTGCCAATAATATGAATCACCCAGCATGGTCACAGGCCTTCAGTCCCAACATATTATAGAGGAGCAATTAAACAAGTACACTTGTATATGATAATGAAATAATATTCTCATGCTCCTGGACTGGAATAAATAGCACGCCATAGTGCAAGCATGTGCAAAGTCTACTATCACACTTCAAATCGGCAATTTTACACAGAATTAGTAACTACCTCATTTATTTAGGGAATCATCTTCTTTGTAACCTCAAGTATAGCCCAGATAGTTCTCAACAAAGGTACGAGTACGGGAAACGTTATAACTTTACGCTTAACAGTCGACTCTAGGCATATAATAGCCTAAGCATTCTTCCGAATATGAATACTTGCTCTAATGCCCGCACATGGGCTCCAACCTCACATATATGCACACTTATAGCG
>AWOL01S0034015.1:853-29161 GCA_000715115.1 Nicotiana otophora | reverse complement strand
TTCCATCTTACCATACACGTACTCGGGGGTGAACCCGCGCGTCACCCTATTCCATATAGGCTTGACAACACAATCCAGCTGAATTCATTTATTTAACTCTAGCCCATAAACCTTGGAATTAAATTTCCAACCTTTAGAATTTCTTTCAAGACACAAATCTTACATTTACACACCGTATAAATCCGAACAAGTTGCATCGAGCTATAACTATAACCACGGATATAATCAACCAACATATTACACAACTTGCATGCTCGTAGCACCATTCCTGATCGCAGTGACTATTCCAAAACCAACCGCATACTAGTATAAAACCTCATATCAAGCCAAACCTCATTCTAAAACCTTCGTACACTGCCAATAATGAAAGAAACAATCAAAAACTCATAACCACTCATCAGATCAACTAGCCATAGAGCTCTCTCGCCCCAATCAAAACCATAACCCTCTTGAATATACCATAATCAAGCCTGATAGTACCCATTCTAGGTCCAATGACCTTATATTATTAAAAATAACTATCCCACAGACACGCCGCATAAATAAAACTCCAGCAACCACTGCGCAATCTGTGTACCCAAATATGGGAGATGTCTCAAGGAAGAGGATCGTATTGCAAGTTCAACAAGCACTACCACATCCGTAATGTTACAACCAATTCCTCAAATTTCGTGAAGCCATAGGCGATGTGCACAATTGTAGAGGAAGGAAATTAACGAATCAGATAACTTATCATAGAAATAAAATTCCCACACACGGCACAGATAACTCACGTGCCAATAATATGAATCACCCAGCATGGTCACAGGCCTTCAGTCCCAACATATTATAGAGGAGCAATTAAACAAGTACACTTGTATATGATAATGAAATAATATTCTCATGCTCCTGGACTGGAATAAATAGCACGCCATAGTGCAAGCATGTGCAAAGTCTACTATCACACTTCAAATCGGCAATTTTACACAGAATTAGTAACTACCTCATTTATTTAGGGAATCATCTTCTTTGTAACCTCAAGTATAGCCCAGATAGTTCTCAACAAAGGTACGAGTACGGGAAACGTTATAACTTTACGCTTAACAGTCGACTCTAGGCATATAATAGCCTAAGCATTCTTCCGAATATGAATACTTGCTCTAATGCCCGCACATGGGCTCCAACCTCACATATATGCACACTTATAGCGTGTAGCTATCACAAATAATTAATGCAACTAGTGCCTCCACTGAGTTAAAATAAAATACTCACCTCAAACAGGCCGCAACCAGAAACAATATACTTATGAGAACTCCTAGTCTCCAAATTCATCAAACACATGAATCACCATAACTAATCCCAACTCCAGCACTAGAATGGCAAACACATCTTCCCATAAGGAATACTTTCATAATTCTTCCGTGCCACATAGCAATAATTTGAATATCAGCAGTCTATCAACCAGGTGAGTACTGCAATACCAATGAACATCCGTAAGTCAAAACACAATGCGCCTTTTTAAATGCGCACCTTTTTCAGGGATTACCGAGCAGTTATAACATTCATCTAAATGAAATTGACCATTCTATCCAAAATTCGTGATCTTCCTTTCAAGAATGAGTTGCCGCCTTGTACATGCAAATCTTAATCCCGCGCCACACACTATATCTATCACGTCATCATGTGACAAGCACGAGAATCTCATTATCAACTTTGGATAACCTTACATACCCGGTCATTCAGTAACCTTCATCTTGCTTCCTTCCAGGAGGAATTCATAATACACAACACTTTCCCTACACCGGTAGAATTTATCCGGTTTAACCCATGGTAGAAACCATTAAGAACACTTTGAAACCATTTGCACATAACCAAGCTATCAGAACTAAATCCCTATAACTCCACCAAGCCACACAAGTTGCCAAACGCGAGAGTATTGCCACAAAACACCCGTAAAGCCTCACCTCATCATAAGCACCCAAAGAACCGATCATATCCATTACCATACTGATCCAACCTACTACCTAGTTGTCCTATTTTCTCCGAGTCCCTTCCAAATTTGTCTTCAGATTGATACTTCTTCTTGCTAAAATACCATGATCTTTAACCACAACTCACCCTACAAACCTTAGCATAGATCCACAACGCCCCACGGCCCATAAGCAACTGTATTCTTCTTAAGCACCTTCAAAACTACCACAACTATAACACTCACTCTGAGAATACATTATGTGAATTTGAAATTGTTCTTCCTACCTTCCTTACACAAAATGTAGAATCCATAGTCATATAGAATTTTCGCAAGTCCAGGCACCATCAAACGCAAATCTCGGATTTTTATCCATACATAAGTCCGGAAACATTCTCAATTGCTATATATAATTCTCAAACCCACTGGAATTTTCTCGGGAGTCGCCCACTTTGCTCACATCAAATTGCACCGCCCAAATGGGCCAAAAGACACGTGCCCCATCAACACCACAACACTCAAATAAGTAACTTTACTTTAACACCACATACCAAATTCATACTTCGTGTGCACTACATCATTCACCAACAACAACTCACTTATCCCACAATTTTGTTTTTCATATACTCATCCGTGCAATATAATCCATAACCAGGAATTTTCCTTATTCGAGTCATTTTCTAACTCCACCTCTGCAAGTCATCACTGATTCCCAAGTATACTTTAGACCCAAACAAAATTTGACACATACCCATGAATTGATTTGTCTATAGCAGGCTCACCCACTTGGCTCAAAGCCATAGATTAAAATACTCCATAATTCACAATACCCATACTCTATTACTATCATAATACCGCAGTCAGTGCCACAAAATTCTTCTCAAGCTCATGCAATGCCAATCATAAAAATACCCCAAATCATCCGCTAAGATCGTAATCATTCTCTTTGATACTCAGGTCGACTTTCTCAGCCAACTTCAAATTCAAATCTCCACACATATCCCCACTGGCAGAAAAGAAATTCTCCATTCATATTACAAGGAACATACCTACGTAGATTACTCTCCAGGAGATAACCCACCTCCCTAGACTCAATTGGCATCTTGTTATGTATTTTCGCAGCCACAATTTCTACGCAATCACTAAATCTTTCCAAGTCCAAACTTATTAACAAGACTCGAGAATTTAGTCTGCCCCAAAATTTAACAATATAAAAGATCCTTCAAAATATTCATACCCGAGACTATACGTCATATCAAAATAAAAATCAAGCACCCAACGGCCTTCCCCTATACATTAAGGAAACACTTCTCGCCACACTCACATCGTCTTAACACATCCTTCAGTTACATCATACTCATCACAAAGCCATTTCACCGCTCATCGAGCCACAAATTCCACTCGTAGGGATATTACCAGATATATGAGTCCAAATATACAAGTTACAACTGAAGCTACCGAGCTTAAGCTACAGTCTAACCATGGCCTCAAGTCCTCCAGACTGGCCCATCACCAAAACAAAGAATATTCACCTCGAACCTCGTCCAAGGAACCACAAGCCGGTGATGCACAACTATTACCGAGTGCTTATGTGCGCATATGAATACGTGGAAGGAATTCAAAGAGTTATAATTCGAGCAGAATCCATTCCGCACGATAAGGAAATAAAGATGGAAAATATATATCCTAAATACCATGTAGCCTCTCGAAGATAAGTATGGACGTTATCATACCGATCCGCAAGACTCTACTAGATACTTGCTCATGAATTGTAGAACCTATGAACCTAGAGCTCTCATACCGCCTTGTCACGACCCAAAATCCAACTAGTCGTGATGGCACCTAACCCAACCCGTTAGGTAAGTCAATTACCAAATATTCAATTACAATGACAATTATTTAAAAGAAAATATCTAAAACCAATACATTTCCCCAAGAACTAGTAGTACAAATCATGAGCTTCTAAGAATAGAGTAAACAAAAACGGAAATAAAATAAATACATAGTCTGTTTGAATAATACATAAACAGAGCTTTTATAAATCTAAGGCTACCCTGAACAAGAGGCAGCTATAACAGGAACGCAGGTACAACTTCAAGTCCCGCAACCATGGAGCACAACAACAACAGCAACCAACATCTGTACGAAATGTGCAGAAGTATAGTATCAGTACAACCGACCCCATGTACTGAGTAAGTAACAAACCTAACCGTAGGTTGACAGTAATGACGAGCTTCCACCAAGTTTGGGTCCAAATCCAATAGTCCATAATAACAATAAGCAAATAATACCAGAAGTAACTCAGAGATAAAATGCTCGGCCAAATTATGATTTCAAAAATAATAGTTCTTCCTTTCAAATCCATCAGTGAAAACTCAAATCTTTTGCCGAAGTTGCCAATAATATGAATAGTTTGAAAATAATAAATTTCTCCAAAAGTCTTTTCAATAATAAATAAAATATCTCATTTTTCTTTCGGATAACCCGTGTAAAACAATTGCATCACTATGCCCATCTATCAAAATGTCATGCCCCGAACCTAGGAGCGAGACCAGCACCCTGTGCCTCACCTAACCTGGCGTACCAAATTGCGACTAAGGGACTCTGAACATATAATGTCATACTTTGGCCATGGGGCCACCTTGCAAGACAATTTGCGAAGAAAAATATAAAACTGAATGGAAACTATCGCTAACTAAACATCAATATAAAGCTAGGCCGACAAGGCCGTCATAGCTACTACAGCTGACAAACCACCAAATTATACATACCATGCCTACAAACCCAACATACTGCATTAACCAACAGGATATGTCTACAAGCCTCTACTGATAGATATATTGTGATCGGAACAGGGCCCCGACCTACCCATAATATATATATAAATACATACATAAGATGTACACAAAAACCTAGACCCGATAACTCCGAAGGATGTGGAGCTTACCGATCAGGCTAAACTCTGGAAACACCTACTGAGGAGGTCTACCTGTCTGTCTATCTGAACCTGCATGCATGAAATGCAGCGTCCCCGGAAAAGGGACGTCAGTACGAAATAATGTACCGAGTATGTAAGGCAATAACATAACTGAAAACTGAAACTGAACTGATAATATAATAACTGGGAGTCAAAGATGATCTGGAGATATACTTACCTGCTGATAGTGACTAAACTCTTTCAATATAGTAAGTAAAATAAATGTCCGGCCCTATAAGGCTCGGTACGTGTAACTGCTCGGCCGTAGTAGGCTCGCTCATAGGCGCTCGGCCATACTAGGCTCTGTATCTCGGCCATCCTGGGCTCGCTCATAGGCGCTCGGCCACAGTAGGCTCGGTATATATAACTTACCATCTGATCAGAGGTTGCCCAATAGGGGCCTGCCCACCGATTATAGCTCGATGGTGGTGAAAATAGTGTAATACCGTATATATATATAGACCCTCTGCTCTCTTGACTGAATAAAGACAAAACTAAACTGAATATGAAGTCCCGATAAGGAATAATATTGTAACTTATGAGACTAGAATAATGTGAATAAATTCATGAATACGAACTTCTCTTTATGTCTCATTATTAACACATGTAGCTACGAGATCATGCCAAAATGAAGGAAGGGCTTAGCCTTAACATACCTTATCACAATATTTCCAATCACCAAGTTGAACTCACCTCTTCTCACCTTAATCTACAAGAGTGATAATAATACTATCGTTAAGTTACGAAAGGTACAACTATCGCACAACGAACGACAAACTTATTTTGTATTAAAACGGGCAGCATCTCCCCTATAATTCTTACTTCCTCCAAATTCAAGATAACACCAACAATACAAGAACAGAACAATAACAACATATATACATCATTTTCCAGTCCTATATACACCATCAAATACTACAAAACAGCCCAACACACCCCAATCTCTTCATACACAAAACGACCACCGTGGTAGTGTCAAACGACCCGGAAATGTTATGACGAACGACCAGCCAACCACCCTACATTTATATGGTGTTTCTACACCCACTTCCTCCTCCAAAACTCCACAAAACAGTAGTAAAACACGCAGCCCAACAGCAACACAAAACAGTCCACAAAACAGTCCGCTACAAGTGAATAACTCGAACTCACGGCTTCCGATCACCGTCCCGTGAGTTCTTACAAGTATAGAACGACTTACCATGAATTTACAGAAGAAAAACTGGATGAAAGAGAGCAGTAAACTCACCTTATTTGTTGGATAACTCAGCTCCTATCTTGGTTCTTCAAACTCTAGGTTTTACCTCCAATTAGAACTTGAAAGGGAGAGAAAATCAATTAGGGTTTGTGGGAAATTTTTGGGAGGATTGTTTTGCAGAGCTTATGTCTGATTATTATGCTCTATTTTAAGTCTAATATATGAAGAAAATAGGCCTTTAAAAGGCCTCTTTGGACGACCCGAAATGGCCCATTTTTGGGCTTTCATTTAAGCAAGTAGGTGACACACCTACTTGTCACCTAGCAGCTTGCGCAGTATCGCAAACATGCCCATATCTCTCTACTCCGATGTCGTATTGACAAACGGTTTAATGCGTTGGAAAATAGACTCATAGATCTTTAATTTGATGGGTGGAACACCCCATAACTCTAAGTATATTGGGAGAAAATTGCAGTTACATTTGACCCAAAGTTTCTGTAAAACTTATGAACGTAACTTGTGATGACTTTCATCGACTTTTGTTCCACAACTCGCTTGACTTCAAAACATAACACACGGATGTCATACGACTAATATAAATCATAACATAATCTCCTTATCATGTTAAGCACCCTAGTCTCACCCCAAAGGTATATGTTATAACATTCCCAACTTTTCGACTTTCGACGAAACATTGTTTTCTTCAATTGATTTAGCTTCTGAACTGTCCAACCCTCATTGTACTTGTTGTTCATGATCTTCAAAATTTGTAACCTCATAGGTAACATGATTAACTTACTTTATATACTTTTAAATATTATCTCATTTTTTGGTCCTACATTAGTTTGCTTACGATGTATTTTTACGTACGAAAATATAGGATGTAACACAAAATATGTGAGAAATCATGAATAATGTGATACCGTACAGCATGCGAAAAACACATCTCTATGAATATATGTCATGTGTGCATGTCAATGCAATGTATCTCAGAGATTGTACTCATGTACTCACACTCTCAGAGTACTCAATCTCACTGGGTCGCATTCTCTGTTATTGTGCTCAGCATACTCAATCACTCAGCGCTATACAATACCTGCTGTGGTGTGCAGCCTGATCCCTGTTTATAATCGACTCCGCTCACTGGGAGACTCATGGGGGGCTCCTACAGCTCAAGCGCTATAAGCACATACAACTCACGTGCTGCACGGACAACTCACGTCCTATAATATCATATCTGGATCCGCACGACCAACTCACGTGCTAAAATAATAACTGGATCCGCACGGCCAACTCACGTGCTATAATAATATCTGGATCCGCACGGCCAACTCACGTGCAATAGTATAATATATAGATCCCACACGAACAACTCACATACTATAGTATAATATATATAAAGCCAACATGGCCTGCTGCGGCGTGCAGCCCGATTCCAAAAATATCCTCACAATCAGGCCATCGGCCTCCCTCAGTCATCAATCTCTCCGGTCTCTCTCTCATGGGCTCACAATGTTATGAGAATAGCCCAAAAATGATGATATGATGTATCAATAAATAACAACAGAGACTAAGATATGATATGCAATGAAATGAATATGACTGAGTATGAATTTTCAATTTAAAATAAATAATTCACAACAATATGACTTCTGTGGGTCCCAATAATGCTGGCACATAGCCTCAACATGATTTTAATATACTTTTCAGCTCAATTTCTTTAACTCAAAAAATCGTATGAAAAATGCCAAGATCATTTAACTACAAAATTCCACATAAACAATTATGTCCCAATTTCTATAGTGCATGCCCGTAACCTAGCATGTGCGTCACCTTCCAAGAATTTACGAAATACATATATTCAGGATTCATACCCTCAACTCCAAGATTAGGAGAGTTACTTACCTCGAACAAGCTAAATTCAATGTCGAGCAAGCTAAGCAATGCTCCAGAAATCCTATTATTCGCGTATCAACTCTTGAATGGTTCGAATCTACCATAATTAATTTGATTCAGTCCACACAAATTATAGGAATTAAATTCCATATCAAAATACTAATATTTTCCAAAAATCCGAAATTAGGCCCCAAAAATCACCTGTGGGGCCCACGTCTTTAAATCTGATGAAACTCACAAAATACGACAACCCATCCAATTACAAGTTCAACCATACTAGTTTCACTCAAATCTGACTCCAAATCGTTATTCAAACATGAAAAATTCGTTTTGTAACATTATAGAAATTTTCTTCTATTTCTCTTGAAGATTCAATAATCTTACACCAAAATGAAGATTAATTTATGGAATATAATCACAAAGGAGTTAAGAACACTTACCCCAAGTTGTGTGGATAATTTTCTCTCCAAAATCGCCCAACCCGAATTCCAAAATCCGAAAATGGGTGAAAATGTTGAACCTCGAATTTTAACCCAGTCGATTTCCGCATCTGTGGAAAAGATTTGCGCACCTGCGCATCCGCTTGTGCGAGAAAAATATCGTATTTACGGACTCCACTCGCCTGCCCAATTTCCGCTTCTGCGTACTTCTGTCCGCATCTGCGCTCACGCAGGTGCGGAATTTGCCTCGCACCTGCGACCAATGCCTCACAACCCTCGGCCCGCATCTGCGCTCCTTCTCGTGCAGGTGCGATTCCGCACCTGCGTGCCTCGCTTCAGCGCTCCCCTGCTCGCACTTGCGAGCTCGCACCTGCGACCACTTTTTCGCAGGTGCGATTACACCAGAAGGCTTCAGTTCCAGTAGTCTTCCAAATTCAAAATATCAAGCTGTTAACCATCCGAAACTCACCCGAGGCCCTCGGGTCCCCGTGCGAACATACCAACAAGTTCCATAACATAACACGGACCTACTCGAGGCCTCAAATCATACCTAACAATCTCAAAAATACGAACTACACACGGATTCAAGCCTAATAAATTTTCAAATTCTACAAACGACGCTGAAACCTATCAAATCATTCCGTCTGATTGACCTCAAATTTTTGCACACAAGTCACATTTCACATTATGGACCTATTCAAATTTCTAGAATCAGATTCTGACCCCGATATCAAAAAGTCAACCCCCCATTCAAACTTTTCAAAAATTTAACTTTCGGCATTTCAAGCCAAATTTCACTACGTACTTCCAAAATATTTTCCAGACACGCTCCTAAGTCTAAAATCACCATACGGAGCTATTGGAATCATCAAAACTTTATTTCGGGGTCGTTTACACATAAGTAGACGTCCGGTCACTATTTTAACTTAAGCTTTAAACCTTGGAACTAAGTGTTACAATTCATTCCAAAACCTCACTGAACCTGAATCAATTATCCTGGCAAGTCACACAATAACTGTAAAGTACAATTTAAGCAGTAAATGGGTAAGCGGGATTGTAATACTCAAAACGACCGGCCTGATCATTACAGTGACTCAGTATAATCAGTCTTATGAGGTTTTTATATTTGTTTTCGCTTTTGGTTTCGACACTTGTATTAAATTATATGTTTAAAAAAAATGGCTCGAAATGTAATTGTATTCGGTTTACTTAGTCTTAGAGACTAAGTGTCATCACGATGCCTGCGGTAGTATTTTGGGTCGTGAAATTACCTGCCCCCCCCCCCCCCAAATATAATGCAACCCTAATTTTTCTCTCTTCAGATATTCTAACAGAATTCAGAAAATATTGATAAATATGAAGTGATACAAAGGATGGTGAAGAATGAATTTTCCAAAATGATTTTTGAAGACGAATGTTGGACCTTAAGTAAGCAAATATTTAGTACGGGGGATGGCAATTGATGTGTATAACACATGTATTATATGTGTTGTACATATAGCGCATGCAATACATGCGCTATACACGTCAATTATTATGGGTCAGTAAATAACAGGCATAGCGCATGTATTTCATGCGCTATACCTTAACGAAGAAACTGATCGTTAAGGTATAACACATTAAATTAAATGCGCTATATATAAATTTTGTCAAGTTTTTTTCATTTATTTTGGTATTTTGAGTCCAATTTTGTAACAATTTGGTTCCGGACTCAGAAAATGGGTCTCTTTCAAGCTTCAGCCACTAAAAGGCAGAGACAGTTGTACCAAAAAGGAAAGTGAGGCCTACAACTTCTAAATGGTTTAAAGTTGCAGGGCTCCATACACGTGTCATTTTCAAGAAAAGAACCTGCTGGGTTCCAATAGCATAACTATGTCTATACGCGAATCAGTGTAAACTTATAAAATACAACAAATTAACTTTATCATATTAATTGGTATATATGCTTTCATGAGGACCAAACAAGATATGTTACTTTATCATATTGTTTATGTTTGGAATCAAGAAATACCCCTCCTTAAAATGTAACGACCCGACTTGTTATTTTGAGAATTAGCGTTCAGTTCGGTGGCTTAAGGTCTCGAACAACTTTGAAATGTGTATTATGACTTGCGAGGGTGGTCAAATTTGATTTTCGGATGATTTAGGATTTAATTGAAAGAACAATTCTTGTTTTGGAAGCTTAAGTTGAAATAATTATCCGGATGGTTAATTATGTGTAAACGACCCCGGAATGGAATTATGATGGTTTCAATAGCTTTGTATGATAATTTCGGACTTAGGAGTGTGTACGAATATTTATTTTAAAGTCCGTAGCAAAATTAGGCTTGAAATGGCGAAAATAGGAAATTTAAGTTTGGAAGTTTAACCGGGGAGCTGACTTTTTGATATCGGGATCGAAATCTGATTCTGGAAATTGGAACAACTCTGTTATGTCATTTACGACTTGTATGAACAATTTGAGGTCAATGAGAGTTGATTTGATAGGTTTCGGCATCATATGTAGAATTTGAAATTTCTTAATTTCATTAGGCTTGAATTGGAGTGCGATTCATGGTTTTAGTATTGTTTGATGTGATTTGAGGCATCGACTAAGTCCGTAATATATTTTGAGATTGGTTGGTATGTTCTAACGGGGTCCCGAGGGGCTCGGGTGAGTTTCGGAGTGGTTTCGGACCATTTCTAGGCCATTTTTAACTGCTGGTATTTTTGCTACAACAGTGTGCATCGCAGAATTTTCTGTTGCACATGACTGACTTTGGAAGCTTATATCTTGTAATCTATAAGTAATTCGGCGATGATCCAAAAATAAAATTTGTAGCCCATTATATCTAGTTTTCAGAAATTAAATCGTTTGGCAGTTGAAATTAGGTACAAGAAGTTATGGTTGGTACACTACAAGCTGTCACGGAAGAGTTTTGGAAGAGTTTGATATTTTCAACATAAACATGTAATGATCCAAAGGTCCATTTTTAGTTCTAGAGATTGAAATTCAATTTTTCAGACTTTCGGGAATTTGATAATGCATTATAGGAATTATATGAAAAATTTGGTCTGATTTAATCAAGTCGTGATTGGGTTTTTAGCGCGAAACATGAGTTAATTATTTAACGAGCGAAATTGGTATCGCATTGAACAAATGAGCTCTGAATTGAGGTTCAATTGAAGGACTAGGTTCGTATTATTATTATTTGTGACTCATAGAAATAAGAATCGTCGAATTCCGAGTTTGTATGATGGAATTAGAGCCTTTTTAGTTAACATAAATATTGCTGGTGCAACAGGTTCTGGTGCGCACCTTTAGCGACCAGATTTAGCACTTTTAGCGATGGGAATTGGGCTTTTAGCTACCAGAATAGTGTTTTTATTGAGCAGTTCTGTTTTTTAGCTCATTTCAACATTTTTGGATGAAAGAACACGGCTTGGGGCGATGTTTTAGCAAGAAATCACGGGAAAGCTTGAGGTAAGTCACTTGTGATCATTTCTACTATATAATATTGAATTATCATCGAATAGTCCGACTAGATTACATGCTTTTGAGATGTAAATCGGGGATTTTTGACCTAGGAATTTGAAAATAAGATTTGAGGATTTGGAGGTCAGATTGATATCGGAATTTGGTAAAATTGGTTTGGTTAGACTCATGGTTGAATGGGCTTTCGGATTTTGTAATTTTTGTCGGGTTCCGAAATGTGGGCCCCACAGACAACTTTTGGGTAAATTTTGGATTTTGATAGGAAATCTGTATTTTCACATGGAATTAATTTCTATAATTTATTTTGACTGAATAGACTTATTTATGACTAAATTCGAGGTGTTTGAATGCCGATACGCGAGGCAAAGGCATTACAGAGTAGGAAATTACATGGTTTGAGGTAAGTAACACTTCTAAACTTGGTTCTGAGGGTATGAATCCTCAGATTTGTGTTATATTAATTGTTTGGAGGTGACGCACACGATAGTTGACGAGCGTGTGGATGTGCACCATTTAAATTGTGACTTGAATAAATCCTGTGAAGTTGTAAAATCAAAGAATCATGTTATTATCTGAACATGTTCCACGTGTTAGAGAAATTGAGCTGAGGCTCATATTAAAGATCATGTTTAGGCTACGTGCCGATATTTTGGGACCCATGGGGTCATGTTGCTGTTGAATTAATTGTTTTAAAAATGTACATTTCACACTCAGTCATATTCGTCCATTGAGAGGATATTTATGGGATCAAACTGCGTGCCGCAGCAGGCCACATTGGCTTTATATATATATTATTATTATAGGGATCGGGGCTACCCGCCTGCAGCAGGCATTATATGCTTTATTATTATATGGATCGGCACTGTCCGCCTGCAGTAGGCCATATCGACGTTATATCACGCTTGGGCTGAAGGAGCCCCTCCGGAGTTTGTACACACCCCAGTGAGCGTAAATGATTATATATTCGGGATGACTTCCCTGGGCATGGACTTGCCTTACTTGTTTATATTGTGATGAATTTCCCTGGACATATATCTTGTCTGTATCATTTACATTTGGGAATGAATTTCTCAGGGTTGGATTGTCCTTATATTGTACTGAGTGACTGACTGTTAGTCAATGTGTGTGTGTGTGTGTGTGTGTGTGTGTGTGTGTGTGTGTGTGTGTGTATATACGGGATGGAATATCCCTGGGCTGGATTGACCATAAATAATACCGAGTGACCGAATGATTTGTGACTAATAGTACATGAGGTCTTACCACTGAGATATCATATTCCTCATATTATGCAATATCGATCTATTTTTGCTTGTACTGAGTTTAACTGTTGAACTTGAAAGCATGCCTTCATTTCTGTGCCATTATTTATGTATTGAATTGTACCTGCGGAGCTCGTCACTACTTTCAGCCCAGAGGTTAATTTTGTTACTTATTGAGTTGGTTGTACTCATACTACACTTTGCAACTCGTGTGCAGATCCAGGTGCTTTCGGGCACGGCGACTGTTAGATCTCAGAGTGTTATCAGTTAGAGACTATTAAGGTACCGCTAACCTTGACTCTTATTCTTTCAGTTATTGTATTGTTCTATACTTTCAGATAGTGTTTTATCAATCAAACTTTATTATCATTTAGATGCTCATGTACTCAGTAACATCGGATTTTAGGAGTGCTTATATTTGTATTTGTGAGATTTCTTCCGCTGAATTTAATTATTATTTTTCAAACTTAAAAGATATGGTGATTTATTGAGATTGTCGGCTTGCCTAGTATTGAGATATGCGTCATCACGACAGGTGAGATTTTGGATCGTGACATAAAAATAACGTGATACCCCTTCTTTTTGTTTTTTTATAAAACTATTTAACTGGAGATAAGCTTAAGAAATAAGTGGCGACATTTGAATCTTGTGGTCATAAACATGTTAAAATATTTGTGTGATTGAAGACTTTTGAAACATGTGTTATTTAATCATGTTTTAGTATTTGTGTGACTTTAAAAGACTTGTTATTAAGGATAAAATAAAAAGTTTAAATTTAAAAAAAAAATCGTAATTTTGAAACATGCTTAAAAAGAAATAAGGTAACAGGAATTAAGATGGAGTAAGTCCATAACAGCGTGACGTCTAGTCAACTTAGGTGTTGGGGAACAAGGCCTGTCTGATGATTAATCGTAATATCATATTATCCGTAACACTCAACCAAGGAATCAAAGAAAAAATCCCAGACTGAATAGGACAGTGTACACTGCACCGCCACCTTGTTTGGACTTTGGATTGAAGTGCAAAAGAAAAGGATTGAGATCTTCCCACTGCGACAGCACACTGCAAATGATTCGGTGGATTATGAGTTCAACTTCTACCTTTTTTAAAAAAATATATTGAATTCATTATATTTTAAAGTTAATTCAATAAAATTACTTGTTAAAATTATTGGATTTAGATGAACCCGATATTTCTAAGTTGCATCTGCCCATGCCCCTCTATTTGGAAAAAGAAGGAAACAAACAAAAATAAAGAAAGTGCATATTTATAAAGAAAGTGCATATTTGTTATGGCATGTTTAGTCAAGCTTCTAAATTGAGCTTATTTAGAAAAATATTTTATTTAAAAGTATTTTGCAAAAAAATAATTTTGGTGAAAATTGAGCATGTTTGGCCTAGCTTCTTCCAACAAATAGAAGTAGAAGCAGAAAATTAATTGTTTTAAGACAAAAGTATCATTACTATATATTTATATTTTATAAATTATCATTCATTAATTTAACTTTTTTCTTTTTCTTTTTTATTTCTACCATTCCTTTTTTTTTTAATTTCTATTATATGTTTATTCTCAGTCTCCTAAGTATCTCCACTATAAATAAATGTGTTTTGTTATATAGGATTAATGAAGCAGATTTTAAATTTATGCTGAATAATTATATTTAGATATATTTAAATTATCATATAAACAATAAGTAAGAAGATACCTAATATTATTTGTTTAGATAATTATATCTTATATTGATTAAAGTTTTAATATATATTTTTCTTTATGCTTTATATTCTATGTAAATAAAAATAAAACTTATTATCTCTTTAAAATAGTAACTAATTGTAAACTTAACATTTACTGTCCTTTTTCGTATTTTGACGCTTAAAAATACTTTTTGAAAAGATTAGCCAAACACAATTTGCTTATCAAATATTGTAAAAAAATACTTCTCAAATGAATTGGACAAACACAATCTTTAACTCTCCAAAAATACTTTTCGAAAAGCACTTTTGGACAAAAGTATTTCTCAAAATAAGTAATTTTTGATAGTTTGGCCAAACTAGCTCTTAGTTTGTATTTGACTAATTAATTTAAAAAGCACTTTTGAGCAGTAATTAATATTTGTCAAGCTTTTAAAAAGTATTTTAAAGTATATTTTTCTCAAAAGTACTTTTTCAAAAACTGTTTTTAGGGAGAAGCTACTTTTTCTGCTTCTGAAATACTATTTCTGTCTTTACTCAAAAGCATTTTTTTACCTTCTAAAAATTTGACTAAACAGTTTAACTTTAGAAAGAAAAAAAGCTTTTGACAAAAAATACTTTTGGTAAAAAAGAAAATTGGCCGAAGAGTCTATAAACCAGGATTGAGTCTATTCTTTCTACTTTTAGTTGTTTTTAGTCTTTTCAAATCCGATATTTTGGATTTTTGGTTTGGATTTTCGGATTACGGATTACAGATTGAATTTTGGATTTAATTTTTAAATTTTTTAGTTCTAATTGGATATTGGATTTGGTACTTCAGATTTTTGGATATTCGAAAATCTAAAATTTTTTACTTTATATTTAGTCCATTATTCATATGCCAATAATAATAAATTCAATACACTACCCATTAGATATTATCTCATATATTCAATATGAATTACTAAGTTACTGCGAGAATACTTTCTATTTGGACATGATTTTACTATTGCTACTTCTTATCGGCGTATTAATGTCTTTGTAGTATTTTTTTTTATAATAATTACATTTTTTGAATACTTTATTTGGATGTGTATACAATAAATTGCGTTTGGAAAATAAAATCAAGACCGAAAAATATTGCAACAATCGTATTATTTGATTTCAAGTAATTTGAGTGTACAATCTCTATGAATCCTCTCATTCTTCTTTTCAAAAGTAAATAAAAGAGCCTTTGAGCTTAATCTTGAATTTTAATTTATTTTAATCCAAGTGCTTGAGGCCTAATCTTGATCTTGACGTATTTTTAATCCAAGGGTTTGCAGCTTGTTCTTGAATCTTCGTCTTGATCTTTTTAATCCTTAGAACACTTGAATGCTTGTAGCTTTTAGAGAAATCTGCAGTGTTTGATCCACGAGCTCCCTCTTGCTCCTTGTTATAACTTCTGGTCCCCTTTCTGAGTTATGAAGACCCCTGTTTATAGTTGTGGGAGGGAAGAGTTATGATAAGAACAAACTCTTTCTGACCAATCAAATTGAAGTGTGACAAGACCGCATTTAATTGGCTAGAACATGTCACTTGCACACGTGGCACGATTTTATTGATCTTTTAATATGATTTGGCATGTTTTGTCATTTTGACACATGGCATGATCATATTGGCTCTTCCGTTTAATTTGGCGCGCCACATCATTTGACATGTGGCACCAAACTGGGCTTCCAGGAGGATGACATTTTGGTCTTAATGAAGTAGGCTCATCACTTTAGCCCAATTAAATGGGCTAGCCCAATGGATTAAGTCTTATTTATTTAATCTATTTATATTGAACTTATACAATTAATTCAATTATATTAGCTCATATATTTATTTGGACCAATATATCTTAAATTTAAAATATACTCCAAATCACTTACCCCGTGACGAGTTTTGAAGTATAACGTACATAAAAACACACATATCCTTTATGTGCGTATAAAATACACTGGGAATATACATTGGTCCAAAAGTAATGATTAGGCTAGGATAAGTTGAATTCACATGGTTTCATTCCTGTGTCCCCGTCATTCAATTTGCAATTCATTTACAGTGCTTTAGACTCAAACATAGCTATATTAGGAACTTTTTCCATGATTTACTATGGAATCTCAGTTTTGAAACTTATTCTGCCAGTGACGACGTAATCCATGTATATTCCACTCCTATTTGAAGATGGACACTGAGTCCGTGTTGAACACAGTTTGTTCCAGCCGCCTTAGTTGATAATCCGAAGCATTAATGCGAAGATAATTTTTTCTTTCTTTTCTTGTGCTTTCTTCTCCCTTCTTTTTCACTTTGTTGTCTCCCTTTTTTTTTTTAGCAGTAACTTCGTCGAACTACGAACTACTTTAAAAGTTTGAGACGAAAATCTTTAAAAGCTCGTGATGAATACCTTTAAAATTTATGGGGAAGACTCATAAAAGTTCATGCGAAGATCTTTAAAAGCTTGTGGCCAAGACCTTTAAAAGTTCGCAGTGAAGACCGTTAAAACTTTGCGGTAAAGACCTTTAAAAGTTCGTGGTGAAGACCTTTAAAGGTTCGTGGTGACTCGTGGTTGAGATCTCTAAAAGTTCACAACGAAGACCTTTAAAAGTTCGCGGTAAACACCTTTAAAATGTCGTAGTGAAGACCTTTAAAATTTCAATACGAGCACCTTTAAACGTTCGAAACATACGCCTTTTAAAAGTTCGGAACGAAAACCTTAAAAATCCGAATTTCTTTAAAAGTTCAAGACGAACACCTTTAGAAGTTCGCAACGAAAACTTAAAAAATTCGAATGCCTTTAAAAGTTCGAGACGAACACCTTTAGAAGTTCGCAACGAAAACTTAAAAAATTCGAATGCCTTTAAAAGTTCGAGACGAACACCTTTAAAAATTCACAACGAAAACCTTTAGAAAAAATCCGACACAGACATCCCTTTTTTTTAATTATCCATGCTCTCTTTCAAGATTGTGATTGTTACTCTTCCTTTTTGACTTAGGTACTAACAATTGTTTTTTATGCAGCTTGAACTTGGTTTACATTAGAGACTCAGCATCCTCTTCCTCCACGTCCAAGTATCTTGTAATTTCATAGCACAAGGATAGTAAAACGGAGACCAGATTACGAGTTGATACACCACTGACCGGCTTATATGCAACTTCATGGCCATCCTTGCAAAATCTATTTCATTTGGTAGATTGGATCTTTGAAAATGCCAAACGTAAATTCAAGACATGGACAAGTTCCCTCACATGCTTAGGACGACGAATCCTCAAAGGAAAAGTATACTGGAGTGATTCCTTAGATTTTGGTGGCGAATTTTATTATATCCCCGACTATTGGGAGTGGACCGAAGATATTCTTAGTAGGAACTATCGAGCATTGAGGGCCACCAATATTTATGATGTTGTCTATGCCTCATTGTTTACTTATGATCATTCTACAAGTATCATGCAAGCCTTTTATGAGGCTTGGTCTCCTCTTACAAACACGTTGCTTACCTCAGTTGGAGAGTTATCCATATCCATTTGGGATTTGTGCACTATTGTGGGTCTGCCTTTAATGGATTCTTCTTATGAAGAAGTTATTCCAAATATTCGAGAACTTACAGGTGCTTACGACAAGGATAAAATGTTCCTTCCACAAGCCTGTCAGCAATTGTTTGATACATATCACCAACTCCGAGAGGAAAACGCTAAAAATCATAACGTCCCTGTAAGACGATGGATCGAGTTTTGGAGCAAAAAGGTTGTAAAGTATGAACAACCTCCAGCGAGAAAAGAAAAGAAGTCAGCTCGTCCCAAATCAACACACAGCCCTACTGGAGCCATAGGTAAAATGGTCAATTGGTCGGAAGTTGAAGATGCACTATTTGTTAAACTTAGCGTTGGAAGTGACAAGAAAGACAAAGTATACTTGGCTGTTTTTTTTATCATGCTGGTTATGTGTCTTTGTACTTCCTACAAAAGAAGGCGACTTTATTCGGCCTGAGACTTTCAAGATTGCAGGCCTTCTAGTGTGTGGGCAAAGAATTAACCTCGTCGTTCCAGTCTTAGCTAGCATTTACAGGGGATTAAACACAATTTCAAATGGCTCTCCACTCTTTCCTTCTAGAGTTTACTTCCCAATTCATTATGTGTATGGTTGGTTGGCATGTTACTTCAAGACTCATTTTTCTCTAAAACAAATAGGACAGCTACTCCTCTGATGGCCATATACTCAGGTGAGGGAACAACGAGATACTTTGGGAATGAAGACGCGAGAAAAAGTATTCTTGGAGGAGAAAGTGTCGCATGGACTTCCACAATTCCAAGTAATTCTCAACCATATTATTGTCGTGATGATGGCAATGAGGAAGAGTCCGAGTCAAATTATTTTATGAGTATTCGCTCGAATTACCTTCCTTTCAGAAATGGATCGACCTTCATCGTGGAGCCTTATATCCCGCATCGCTTCAGTCGTCAATTCGGTTTTTATCAAGACATCCCCGATTTCTTGGATCAAGATTTTCGTGATTTCTCTTTAGACAAAGGAAATCAGAAGAATGGGGATTCGAATTTCTGTTTTGTCTAAAAGTAGGTCAAAGGCCACATTTCCCCTATTATGCCCAAGATGAAGAAATATGTCTCGTCCGATTATAAGTCTTGGTGGGAAAGAGTGCATGGGAACTTCCTTGAAAATCACTTGCAATCTTTGGTGAATACTGCTGGGCTAGTTACTGCTACGCCTTTAGAGATCACGCCTCAAGATCATAATAGGGAGGACAAGCCTCCTACTTTAAAATCCAAAGTGGTTGTACCATGCAGCTTCAGGGGACCTCCATATAAAGAAGTTCAAAAGAAGAAAGGACTTGTTCATGCTTATCAAGCCAATGTGGGTTCCTTTCCATTAGGCACCATTGTTCCTACCTCCAACAAACGCCCGCCCCAAAACGAGAGTGATAGTAGTCATGAAGATCAAAACTTCAAGCGAGTGAAGCCATATTCAAACAAACAAAGAGATGCTAATTTGGGTGTAGTCGAGATTTCTAACAGCATCGGCAGTGCTTCAAGGACTTTGACGGCTATCGAAGAGGTAACGATTAAAACTTTCATATTATTTTATAATATCCAAGTAATTTTAACTAATCGTATCTCCTTTTCTATGCAGCCAAATGGTGTTCATATTTCAATAGCGACATACCAAAGCAAGCCACAAGGTAGTAGCAAATCTGTGACGGAGCCATACTCGAGGAAATCACTCCCAATACCAAAGTCAAACCTAGAAGCGAATTCCATTCCTAGTCTTGGATTGAAATCGGGGCCTAATGTTCACCAACGATGTCTATCTTTGATGGAAGAAAGGTTGTCTTGACTCTTCGCAAGGATTTCATTTTGAACGCCTCGGCTAAAATTCATTCCAAACTCAATGACCTTACCGCAATCAATGCTTATTCTCTTCAATTCGAGATCCAAGTGATTCTCGAGGAGATGGAGTGAAAGGGTGTGGATATTTCCCCTCTAAAAGACCTATTGACGTCTTTCTTTGAGCTTCACAAGGAACAGTCAACACTTTCTGACAAGGTTGTGGATGTTGAAAAATCAGAGTCATTTTTAAATGCCAAGGAACATCTTGATCTTGTCTTGATTGAGAAAGGGTAGAAGGTCGAGAAATTATCTGCCACTATTCAGTCTCTCAAAGAGGCCAAGGAGAAGGTGAAACAGTTAAGACCCCTTCGAGGTGTTGCAAAGAAAGAGGTTGAAGAGATTGAATCTAGAGTCTCATCTACTGAAGAGGAGTACCGTAGATGTTTTGATGTTTCCTTGGCAACTGCTGATGACTTGGCCGATGTGGAGATGAAGAAAAAATACCTAGAGGCAACCCTTAAAGACTTGGTCAATTACAATTTGTGTTTAGATTAGTCTATATAGAGTATTTTATTTGCCTCCCTTTTTTGGCATTTGATTAACTAGCGGCTATTCTTAGAAATGAAAACTCTCTCCGTTTTACTTTATATCACGCGTTTTCATCAATCTTCCCCCCTTTTTTTGCGGTTCACTATCAATAGTTATTTGCTTATCATGATGTATTGATGTCCCCATGATAGAGCTTGGCTTTCTTTTAAACGTTGTTGGCGTTCATGTCTCGAAGTTCTTTGTATTTGGAGGTATATCCTTCCTTTTCTTTGAGGATAATATTGTTCATCATCTTTAAACCTTTTGTGGTAGGAGATATATATCTCAATGTGAGAACATCAAAAATATGAGCCATTTGATTTTTTAGAAACTAAACTTTAAAATCTAAGACATGTCCAAAATTCGAAATCAAACACTTTCAGAATCGCCGCGGGTAATATTTTGAAACTAACTTTAGATTCTACCACGTTGAAAATTTTAGATTTGCGCAGTATCACTAAAGAATTCATATCTTGGCGTAGAAATATCAAAATTACAAACCGTTTGATTTATTGGAAACTAGACTTCAAAATATAAAACATGTCCAAAAATTGGGATTTAATACCTTAAGTATAATTTCAGATAATATATCGAATTCAACTTAAAATTCCGACACGCTGACGATTTCAAACCTGTGCGACTTCACCAAAACTTGGATATCTTGATGTAGGAACGTAGAAATCATGAGCCGTTTAATTTCTTGAAAACAAGACTTCAAAATATAAAATATATCCAATATGTAGAATTTAATACCTTAAGGATAGTTTCAGATAATATTTCAAATTCAACATCAGATTTTGATATACCGACAGTTTCGAATTGGTGCGACTTCGCCAAATTTTTTATGTTTTGGTAGGGAAGCCTTGGAATCACAAGACGATTTTCTTGCTATCAATAGAAATTCAAGATATCCATTCTCATCAAATATCTTGGGTTCAAGTATCACTGAATTTGAAACGTTGTGCCAAGTAACCTTTCTTCTTATACTTGTGTTCCCTTTTGATGCCTCTCTTCTCTTTCCTTTTTTCTTAGAGCATAGAGCGGATATGAAGACCAACCAACTTGAAGGTCATATGAACATGAAGACATAGAGAATCCACATACTTCAATGCAAATACTTTGTAGCCTCCTAAAATACTAAAATCGTTCCATTGAAGATATCAATTTACCACAGAGGCTTGCCCCCTTTAAATCAAATGGGATCCAAAGTTTAACAGAAGAATGGTATCTCAGCTCGATTTTCAAGTGTTGATTGAATGAATTACATTTCATCGTACTTCATTTAGACAACGATTGGGGGATTATGTATCTTTTGAACTTATGTGAATGAACTCATAATGAAACTCTAAGCTGCCTACGTACCTCGGTGAAGAGGATCAAGTCATACCGTAGTTCATAATGGTTGACTTTTTTTATGTCATAACTTCTGTCTAGGCCTCCCCTTTCGAGGTTTTCAACCTAGCGGACTCTTTTTGTTTTGGTGGCGGGTCATACACAGTTTAGACTCATGCGGTCCAGGAGTGTAGGAATATACAGTTTAGGCTCATGCGTCAAGGAGCATTGCAACTTCAAGTATAATACTTCTTCAAAAACTTGACATTGATAGGGCCAATTCTCATGCCATCTGCATCAACGAGCTTGTAAGCCCCATTTGAATAAGCTTCTTGCATGACATATGCCCCATCCCATTTTGAAGTGAATTTTCCTACAGGTTTATGGGAAGTAATAATGGTTCTTCTTATGGCAAGGACTTGATCTTCTACTTGAAAGGATCTTGGGCGAACTCTTTTATTGAAGGCGCGAGACAATCTAGCTTGATAACATTCAAGACTCTATTGATCTTCCAACCTTTTCTCACCAAGAGCCTCCAACTATGCTAATCAAAGTCGAGCATTTTCTTCATCAGCGATGCCTTCTTGAATAGCTAATCGTAATAAAGGTATTTGACGCTCGAGTGGAAAGACAACTTCAATTCCATAAACGAGCGAATAAGGAGTCGCTTGTGTTGGCGTACGGTGAGTCATCTTATATGCCCATAGAGTTTCTTCCATACGGTCATTCCAATCTCGTTTGGATTTGGAGATGACTTTCTTTAATAAGTTGCATAGATGTTTGTTGAATGTCTCAGCTAGACCATTGGAGGTAGCATTGTACATCGAAGAGTTACGTTGCTTGAAGCCAAAGAGATCACAAATCTTGTTTATCAACCTATTATCGAATGACTTTCCATTATCCGTTATTATGTAACGAGGAATTCCAAAGCGATAGATTTTGTTTACTCGGATGAAACTTGCAATATTTGCCTTCTTTACCTCCTTAAGAGCAACAACTTCAACCTATTTTGAGAAGTAGTCAGTTACATCCAAGATGTATAGGCCCACCAGAGGACTTTGGTAGTGGTCCAATAACATCCAATCCCCAAGCGTCAAATGGCTAGGATACCACAGCCAGGTGCAACATTTCAGGAGGTTGATGTATAAAACTCGTATGGAATTAACAAGCCTTGCATCTTCGAGCGTAGTCCAAGGAATCTTTTACCATCGTCAGCCAATAATATCCCATCCTTTTTATATGGAAGTGGAGCTTTGGTCCAGACTGGTGTGACCCACATACCCTAGAATGTGCCTCTTGCAAAGCTTAGAGTGTTTCTTCTTCCCCTAAGCATCGCAAGAGTACTCCCTCGAATGACCTTCTGTATAGAGTATCTTTGTAGTAAAGGAAGCGAGGTGAACGACGACGGATTTCAGTCCTTCTCCTCAGATTTTCTAGAAGTATCCCATAGTATAAGTAGTCGATAATGGGTTGTCGCCATTCTTCTTTCTCAGCTTCAGAAATAGTGACAAGATGCTTGAGTTCATTTCCTTCACCTCCAACCTCATTTTACAACGGTACTACCCATTTTTGGCATACAGTAACTTGCGCTTGATCATGCAAGGTTAATGATGAAGCTAAGGCAGATAAAATATCAACCTTCTTATTTTCTTTCCTTGGCACATGTTGAATAGTCACGTCACCGACCCATCCCATTAATGTTTTAGTATAATCATGATATGGGCATAGTTCAGGTTTCTTGACTTCGTAACTACCTAAAAACTGGTTGATCACCAACTGAGAGTCACCAAAGACTTGCAATTGCAATCGCTTCATTTCAACAGCCATTTCAATCCCAAGTATTAGTGCTTGATACTCAGTAACGTTGTTAGAGCAGAGTAGCGTCAACGTAAAAGAGTAGGGCAGAACTTCGCCTTGAGAAGTGACAAATACTACACCAGCACCAGCTCCTCCGCGATGTGCAACACCATCAAAGTACATCTCCATAGAGGTTGAACTTCAATGATCATTGCGTCCTCATCAGGTAGTTCATAAGTTATCTCCCAATCATCAAGTATAGGGTGATCTGCCAAGAAGTCTGCCAATATTTGTCCTTTTACAGCCTTTTGAGAGATGTACAAAATCTCGAATTGTTGAAATTGGAGATACCATCTCGCTAGTCGATCACTAAGAATAGGTTTTGACATCACGAACTTGATGGGATTTTCTTTAGAAACAAGACGAACAACATGAGCTTGAAAGTAGTGCTTTAATTTTTGAATTAATAAGACTAGCGCCAAACACAAATTTTCAATTGGCAAATAATTCAGCTCGTTTGGTGTCATCATCCTGCTCAAGTAGTAAAGAGAGTTTTCTTTCCCCTCACTGTTTTCTTGGGCCAACAACGCTCCAACAGACCTTTCTTGTGTTGAAATATATAGTATCCGCGGTTTTCCAAGTATAGGGGATGTTAAAACTGGAGGCTTCATCAAGTAGGATTTAATGCTCTTAAAGGCATTGCTACACGCTTGGTCCCATTTGAAAGGGACACCTTTCTTCATAAGGCGACTGAATGGTTGGCACCTCTCAGCTAGGTGTGAGATGAATCTCCTAAGGTATGCTAACTTTCCTTGCATACTTTTCAATTCGTGAATATCCCGAGGCTCAGGCATTTTCAAGATTGCATCTACTTTGGCTTGATCTATTTCAATCCCTTGATATTGGACAATGAAACCAAGAAACTGTTCGGAAGAAACTCCAAAGGCGCATTTCAATGGATTCATCCTAAGTTGGTACCTCCGGAGCAACTCAAACACCATTCTTAAGTCTTTCAGGTGGTCTCCCTTCTTTCTTGATTTTACCACCAAGTCATCCACATAGAATTCGACATTTTTGTGGAGGAGGTCATCACAATTATTCTACATAGCCCTTTGATAAGTAGCACCAGCGTTATTCAAGCCAAAAGACATTACCCTGTAGCAATAAATACCCTTAGGGGTGCGGAATGCAGTAAGCTCTTTATCTTTTAGTGCCATGCGAATTTGGTTATAGCCTGACGAACCATCCATAAATAACATTGCCTCATACCCGGTAGTAGCATCGATCATCAACTCTAGAATAGGAAGTGAAAATTCATCTTTGAGACACGCATTGTTGAGATCCCTGAACTCGACGCACACTCAAATCTGGCCATTTTTCTTTCTTACAGGGACAATACTTGAAACCCATGTTGGGTATTTAACTTCACGAATAAAGCTAGCTTCGATTAGTTTGTTAACTTCGACTTCAATAAAGGGAACCAAGTCTGGCCTAAAGCGCCTT
This sequence comes from Nicotiana otophora, assembly GCA_000715115.1. NCBI lineage: Eukaryota > Viridiplantae > Streptophyta > Magnoliopsida > Solanales > Solanaceae > Nicotiana > Nicotiana otophora. Next base: position 3,714 of record AWOL01S0034015.1, on the reverse strand, counting down.
TGGGCTTGTTTAACAAGGCGAGCACCATTCTTGACGGCAAGGTGATGGACTACTACTTTCGGGTCCAAGCCAGGCATCTCTTTGTATCTCCAAGCAAAGACATCCCTGAACACCTTGAGTAACTCAATATAAGTGCCTTCTTCATCCACTTCTAGTAAAGCACTTAGGTAGGTGGGTCTTGGTTCATCATCGGTGCCAAGGTTAACTTCTTTTAAGGCATCAACTGCAGTCTTCACTCCTTCTTCAAGTTCAGGTAGAGCATCTTTCGTATCTTCCATCTTCTTAAGGGTCCCCATCATTGAAGAATATGTGATAACACGGTGAAACATCGTCCAATTTCTCGCCATCCTCCATTAGAGATAAAACACCATGCTCGCCTTGTGCAGTAACATGATACGAAGAACCCACACTTACTTCGTCTTCATCAAGTTCTTTAGTGTAGACCACAGTGTATGGCTTCACCTTCAGTACTTCATCACACGAAACCATGACTTTTGTTTGTCGCTTCATTCTAGAAGGAACCAAACTTTGGAAATCTTTAGAGATCTTCTGAATTTTGGGCAAAGCGGTTGTTTTTGTATTTCGATAATTTCTCTGGAACTTATTCCCCTTCTTTAATGGACCCAATCTCTCAAATACACAAGTTCTCACAGTTGATTTTCCAAGTCGATCAAAGATAGAAGACCTGTTAGAAGTGGCAAATTCGTCTTCTACAGTGATATAATTGATGCTCGCCCTTCTTATGGAGATGCGCATTGGTGACGGTTACTTGTATCCCAAACCTTCACGTGGTTGCCTCGTCTCATCTTCTGATGGGATCTTTACTAACTTTGACGTCTCATTGGGATTTTATCCAGCTTTTGCAAATATCCTGTAAGCATTAGGATCAAAACCTTCATCTGTTCGCTTTGTAGGGAGTGCCACATTCTGCAAAAGGTTTTGGGCTACAAACCCTGCAAGTGGATTTGAGGACAACTTTACTGCCTCAATTCGTTTTACCGGAAGAGTTAACTCCTTTAGCATGTTAGTTTGGATATTAGATAATTCACCTACATCTTTCTTTCTTTTAGGGACATATTGGAGTGCAGGACTTACTTTCTTGCCATAAGACGCAATATCCCCTCTATGAGATTTATTCGCATTGGGTTGTACCTCCTCAGTAACAGCTTTGGCTCTACCAGCAATCACCTTAGCTCTTTTAGTTGTGGGCTCGTCATTCTTGCTTTTCATGCCATCATCAGGTTTTAGCTCCTTTACAATACGGTTCTTCAAATAAAACTTTGCATCGGTGAAGTGTGACTCAGCCTCGGTGAATGGCTCATAATCAGCAACTATCTTCTTTTCGACTCCATCCTCGTAGTACTTCAAACATTGATGGTAGGTAGATGGAACCACTTTATTCTCATGTATCCAAGGCCTTCCGAGCAAGACGTTGTATGAAGTCTTTGTATCGATCACATGCAGCCATGCACTTGATTACATATCTTCAATGATGATTTCCAGCCTGATCGCGCCTATGGCTCTTTGCCCCCCTTAGTTGAATCCTTGGATCATCACACGACTTTCTGAGAGTTCGTTCATGGGAATACCAAGTTCTTTCATAGTGAGAATTGGCAAAATGTTCACTGAGGATCCTCCATCAACCAAAATTTGATTTACTCTTTCATCATGCATATAGTCAACAAGGTACAATGGGAGGTTATGAAGAGTATCACCTAGCAGAAGATCATCATTTGTGAACGTGACTTTTTCCTCACAAGCATTAAGTTCTTGAGGAGTGGACTCGGTGAGCTTTTCTGGAGATGGTGCCAATGGTAGGTCATCACTCTTTTCTTTCTCTTCTTCAGCATGGCAACAAGAGGCATCGATACCCCCATGGGAAATCTTCATGCGGAACCAACTTGATAAAAACTCCTCCAAGATCATTGGATTTCGTGGCTTTTGAGAGTGGTGCACCTCCACTTTTACTTTCTTTAAGTGCTTAACCGTCTCCTTTGTCACGACCCCAAATTCCCTCCTTAGGATGTCGTGATGGAACCTAGTCTATAAAACTAGGTAAGCCTAACAATACGGAATAATAATAAATATCTGAAATAAATAAACTACAATTCAAACAATTTCAACTCCCAAACCCCGGTAGAAATAACTCACAAGCTTCTAAGAATTTATTCTCAATGTTTCTATATATCAAAGTCTAAATAAAATATAAGGAAGAAACATAAAATGATAGAAGGGGACTCCGGAGTCTGCGGACGCTGGCAGATATACCTCGAAGTCTCCGTGCGCAGGTAACTTACTGACGTCTAGGCTGGTAAGATGTACTTGGATCTTCACAAAAGGATGTGCAGAAGAGTAGTATGAGTACACCACAGCGGTACCCAGTAAGTGCCAAGCCTAATCTCGGTAGAATAGTGACGAGGTCAGGTGAGGCCTTACTAGAATATAAAAATGGAATGGTAAAATATTTAACAATATAATAAAATAAAATGACACTGGAAATGAATCAAATAGTATGTCACATTTAATGACACCAAATAATTGCAAATAATATCTCGTGGAATCAAAACAGAATTTCCTTCAACTTTATGAAAATCACAACAATTAATCGAAGGCAACTATGGCCATAAATCAAAATCATCAAGGGCACTACCGAGGTACCTCCTCGTAGTCCCAAATTATAAATAATTTCACAATATCTCATTTCCTTATTTCACCGCGGGAGCCTTCACAATTTATTTAAAGAAAATATTTTTTTTCCGAAATAGCATCCCGCGTTTTAGCCACCCTTATCACACCGCATGACTTCTAGTAGTCCCCCCTACTAGCCACGCGTATCAAGCCACCCTTATCTCACCGCATGC
>AWOL01S0034013.1:20284-41468 GCA_000715115.1 Nicotiana otophora | reverse complement strand
AGAATGGAAATAACACTATTTTATCCACCTTTACTCCTTTCAACATGTAGGGTTCAATAAGCTCAACACAAGGCAAGTTCAATTTCGTAACCATATAAGTTCTAATTAAGTTATAGCCAAATACTTTGTCAATTCTAAGGGCATGAATCACAAACATCACTTTAGCTCTTGTTTGAAAAATAACTTTACCCTTGTCTTCCTTCCATTCGGTATACTGTAGGTTTGACTTTTTAAGTTATTGAGTCATAGCTCTCCTCCTTCCACCGTAACTACCTGTTTAAGACATCTTGACATAGATTAGAAGAAATATGTCTCAATTTTGGCTTTTACTTCTAATGTTCATTTATCTTGTCTTTTACCTTTCAAAGCAACACATGGTCATTAATCTTTAGATTTATTAATAAACCTTACTAGTCACAACCTTAGTCATAAGAATGTGGAGTTAGAAAAAGAAACAAAAAGTGAAGGACAAAACCTAGGAAGAATAGGATTTGGTTAGTAGAAGAAAAAATGAATGAATTTAAGAAACCCAAAACCCACAAGAATAAGGAAAGAAGTTACCTTAATCTTCAAGAACTAGGATCCACTCTTCTTGTTTCCTTTCTTGACCTGGAAACCAAATAATACTTGAATTCGGAAAATACAAATGAGCAATAACACTNTTTCTTTGACATCATGTAAGTGCTTTCTATGCTATAAAAACGTGACTTCATGAAGAACTTATTGGGATGCAAGTTTGGACATATTTTAGGTGACAAAATGGTCCAAAAGTGGGCTTATTAGGACCTTTTTCAAATGGATTCTCGTGGGATCCAATACTCCTCTTCTTGGACATAAACTTGGGCCATAAAACAATTGCAACACCTAGCCAATTCATATCCTTGATATTGTCTATCATGATCTTCCTAAAAACAAAGAATATACCCCTTTATATAGAGAGGAAGTCACTTAATTCTATCAAACAAGTAAAGAAAGAAAATCCAAACTACTTTTTGACAAAGAGTCCTAACTACTTTGGAAAAACTATCCAACTACCTTAGGACATGATCTTGAAAGTCCAAAATNAGCCTAAACTTATCACATTTCTTGAATACCTAGAAGTGATCTAAGATTTCGAAAAGGGTTTAATCTTACCACCTTAAATTGATTCTTGATGGTTGAATAATAAATCCAAGAGTAGCCACACACAAGAGTACAAGAACAATCTCACAATTTTCGTTGATATTTTCTATCAAGATCTTCCTAAAAATAAAGAATAAACCCCTGTATATAGAGAGGGAGTCACTTAATTCAACCAAAGGAATAAAGAAAGAAAATCCTAACTACTCTGGAAAAACTTTCCAACTACCTTAGGATATGATGTTGAAAGTCCAAAACCAATCTTGAAAATCTCAAAAATCTTTGAAAATGAAATAAAGTCCTAACTACTCTAAAATAAATGTCCAACTACCATAGGATATGATCTTGAAAGTCCAAAACAAATCTTGGAAATCTTGAAAATCTTGAAGGGAATTGGCAAGCAACTTGGCACCAACATGCACTCAACTTCTAGCACGATTATTGTACCTTGTTTGACATAAAGTAAGTCCTTTATATGTTATGAAAACGTGGCTTCATGTAAGACTTATTGGGCTGCAAGTTTGGACATATTTTAGGTGCCAAAATGGTCCAAAAGTGGGACTGATTAGCACCTTCTTCAAAGGATGTCTCTTGGGATCCAATACTGCTCTTCTTGGACATAAATTTGGGCCATAAAACAATTGTAACACCTAGCCAATTCATATCCTTTATCCTTGAAATCTTTCTCCCAATTAACAACTTCTTTATTTGCACTTGGAGTCTAATGTCCTTGTTTTGCAACTCTTTAGCTTGGCATCTTGTTAAAGGCCCTATTTGAGATTCCTAAACTTTATCCTTGTCCTTGAATAGAGTTGAGCTTCCTAGGATGCTATCATCATACCTGCGCCGCCCGCACATGAGAGTACCGAGTCCGTGCTGATCAGGTTCCGAGAGTTATGCCAGCACAACTTGTTAATTAGGTTTAGCATGAGCTTAGGCTAGAGGCACCTGAGGAGGAGCAACTAAGACTTGAGAGGTTCAAGAAGTATCAACCTCTTACTTATGATCGTGCACTTAGTGAGGATGCACATGGATTTCTAGACAAGTGTCATCAAATTCTGCACACCATGGGTGTTGTGGAGATGAACGGAGTCGCCTTTACTATATTTTAGCTGTTAGGAGTAGCATATAGGTGGTGGCAGGCTTACGAGGAGGGTAGTCCAGCTAATANGATTCCTAAGCTTTATCCTTGTCCTTGATAGAGTTGAGCTTCCTAGGATTCTATAATTCCCCTCAACTTGAAGAAATTTCGTCCTCGAATTTCGACCTCNTCAATTTTTAGAGAGGTTTGTCAGAGAGTTTGTTCCCCGGACCCTTCGGGATGCATGGCGCACAGTGTTTTAACAGCTGCGTTTGGGGACTATGTGTTACGCCTCTCATTATTACATCGATGTTGCANCCTTGTAAAGATTATGGACATCATCATACCAATAAAATTTATGCCTACCTAGATTAATACAATAAAAGCCTCTCTTAGATGCACTATGCAGTGGAACTTGCAATTCGATCTTGTCGGTAAGGTAGTCCATATGCATACATGACAAATAAATTATAAAATATCGACCACACATCCATTTAATATAAGAATCTCTATTACATGTATCATTGAAGACACTTTTATGATATATCCAACTATCTACAATTACAAGTCTCATGGATTCCTCTATNCCTGAGGAGGAGCAACTAAGACTTGAGAGGTTCAAGAAGTATCAACCTCTTACTTATGATCGTGCACTTAGTGAGGATGCACATGGATTTCTAGACAAGTGTCATCAAATTCTGCACACCATGGGTGTTGTGGAGATGAACGGAGTCGCCTTTACTATATTTTAGCTGTTAGGAGTAGCATATAGGTGGTGGCAGGCTTACGAGGAGGGTAGTCCAGCTAATACAGCCCCACTCACTTGGGCTCAATTTTTAGAGAGGTTTGTCAGAGAGTTTGTTCCCCGGACCCTTCGGGATGCATGGCGCACAGTGTTTTAACAGCTGCGTTTGGGGACTATGTGTTACGCCTCTCATTATTACATCGATGTTGCACTCCACAGTAATTTATTACGATGATGTTACACTCCACAGTAATTGATTACGATGATGTTACGCTCTGCAGTAATTTATTACGATGATGTTATGCTCTACAATATTGTATTACGACGATGTTACACCCTGTAGTATTGTACGTCGAAGTTGCAATTTTGAGATAAAATACGGTCCGAGCTAAAATACCAGGCATTTATGGAATAGTACCATACAANTTGGAATATATAATCATCTATGTCATACACAATTTCAAAAGGAAGCAAATTACTCTTGTACTTTAATTTAGATATTACAAATAATGACTTGACGTGCATCAAAATATCATCATCCACAAAAATTATAAAGTCACGAACATGAAATAAGACNGTTAAAAGTGAGTAGTATTTCAAGTAAGTTGAGATAATTCTTAATTGTTGGGTAATAGGATATTACCTAGTTAATTAGGGAATTATATGGATAATTAATAATTTTTAGTGGGAGATTAATTAAAAACTTTGGATAATTAAAGATTTTGGGTGGCTTAACCCTACAAAAACGTGGCAGCATCCCCTATTACTCTTAAAGTGACTATTAAGTCTTACATAGGTGGAAAAGTTAGAGGATTAAGTGCCTTACTCATTTGCTAAGTGGGCCACACCCACTAAAGGCTTAAACATGAGATGCCATATTACTATGAGTTTAAAAACATGTGAGATGCTATCTGATTATGAGTTTCTAAAGACTTAAATATGAGTTTCTAAAGGCTTAACGTGAGTTTCTTCAAATGAATTCATGTATGCATTACAAATCAAATGGAATCTCTTATAGAGAGTGGCTGGATGTGAATTTTTCAAAGTGTAGAATAATTCCATACCAAAATTAGATAACGTGGGTTGTTGATTATGTAAAGCGTAAATTGCAAATTCTAAGAGAATCGGTTCAGGTATGGTAGGGCTATCCCTTCTTTCGTTTTGGCATGATATATACGACACGAACGAAATGAGCAAATGCACAACTTTCATAAATGACTTTATTCATATNGGTTCAATAACAAAGAATTTAACCAAGCTTTTATCTTCCACCATTCAACAAGAATAGATATCGCCAAATTTATGTTGGAATCCAATTGGATCTTTTGCCACAATCTTTTGCACCTCACCACCCCTTTCAAAATATATTTCAACACGTGGCTGCAAAAAGTANCTATGTTCTTGAATTCCCATATGTCTTATTATTCTATTGTCTGTTCATGGGTCTCAAAAAAATATGTAAGTTGAAAAAGTTTACTTCATGATATTAATCAGAGGCATAAAGGTCTTTTGAAATTCCGAGAGATTTNGACTAACGTTTTCCTCACCCTTAGCCTCTTTTCTGTCACTAAAGAGTTTTTCTCTTTCTTCACTTAATCCCTCTTGTTTTTCCCTCTCTACCTTATATACANTTCTCATGCATTGCATTCATTTATACATGTACGTTGACCCATGACCAGACGGCATTATATACGCATATATATGTATACATATATAGATATATATGTATATGGGATATGGGAAAAAGTTACGGCATTATATACACACCACCACCTGATCAGCTGGTCTACGTTGATGATTTGCCCACAGTGGCTAAGATGATATGATGGGATGCCCTCAGAGGCTTGATGATGTTAGGAACGCATATACCTATGCATGGTATGATATTTATACGAATATTCATGACATTCTAAAAATTAAATGATTCACACAGCTATGCAGACTTATATGTCGAGTCTTTTACTCCATGTTTCTCTCATGTCTATTATTTACTAATTTTCATTCCTTACATGCTCGATACATTATTTGTAAAGACGTCCCTTTTTCTTGGGGATGCTGCGTTTCATGCCAGCAGGTCTTGATAGACAGGTCGAGAGTCCTCAAAGTAGGCGATCAACTCAGCGAAAAATGTTGGGGCACTCCATTTGCTCCGGAGTTGCTTGTTTGGTCAGTATGATTTAGATGTGTATTGTTTAGTATGGCGGGGCTCTGTCCTGACCTTTATGACAATTATGTATTTTTAGAGGCTTGTAGATAGATGTCATGTATATAAAAATCTGTATGGCCGTATCGTCCTATGTTCAGTGTACGAGTGATCGTTTTGGTCTTATAGGCCATTATGTGATATGTATAAGTTTATTCTCTCATGCTTTACTACGGTTCATTTACCTATGATGGAATGATACAAAAGATACGTTATGTTGGTACTCGGTTGAGTAAGGTACAGGGTGCCCGTCGCGGCCCATCGGTTTGGGTGCTGACAAAAGTGGTATCAGAGCAGTTCTGTCCTAGGGAGTCTATAAGCTGTGTCTAGTAGAGTCTTATTTATAGGTGTGTTGTGCACCACACTTATAAGCAGGAAGCTATAGGGCATTTAGGACTGTCACTCTTTCTTCTTACTCTAGATCGTGTGGTAGAGCTCAGTTGTAAGAACTCAATTTCCTAAACTCTATCTTATTCATGATACGACGAGGCCTACATCTAGAACGACGGTTGGTAAGAGATTGCATGTGGCTGTGAAAGAGTTGAGTCAGAGGGACTCGATTTTTCATGATGCTTATGATGAGTAAATGTAAGGTCTTCAGTAGATCATGTGTGTACTAAGACATGTAAGCCTTTTGATAAGGAGCCTTAAGGCAGAAATATCTATCCACCCCTATGGTGAAACACAATGAGAGATTCAGAAGATAGATACAAGTTTCAACAAGTAAAAGAAGCAAGATGAAGAAGGGTACGAGGTGCCCAGTTAATTAAGATTATCAGTATTTAGAATTCAGGCACAGGAATGTAAGCCTTTTGAGTTACCTTCAACAATAATAGAGGTATGTATAATTTGGCCACACCCATTTCAGTTATACCCTATTGGGGGCTAACAGGTGTAGTTTAAGAAAAGGATAGGATATCAGGATCCGGCTGGGGTTAGAGTAATCCAAAATGGTGAATTGATTATTTGTGTTAGTTGACATTTCCGAAGGATATTACAATGGTGCTAATAAATCTCCTTGTGAGGCACCCAGATGGTGCACTCTAGAATATTACAATTAGATGTGAATACTACCATGGTCAAAAAAATTCAGAAGATAGACACTGAAAGAATGGAAGGGATAAATAGTACCTTAGTGTGGCTCAGGCCCCCTAGTAGAGCGAGAATGTTAAGCAACCCCAAGAGCCACTGGATGGAGTAAAGGGGAGCTAAAAGCAAAATAATGTCTTGTTCGTGTTTTCAGAATAAAGTGATAAACATAAATGTTAGCGGGAAATAAGAAGAGAGTTAATGAAGCATTATGAGTAAGATGTGATTCATGGATGATAATGGTAGATCAAAAAGATGACAGTATTACAGAGTCTATAGTCAAGTGAAGGAAAGGATGGGAGGTGACAGGCCTTGAGATAACAAAAGAGTATAGGCCACAAAGTCATATCCTCATTTCTAGCAATAAGTTCGTGACTCCAACGTAATTACCAAAAAGGAAAAATTAGACACTAGAATTATAAGAAATCAGCATGGACTGATGAACAAGATAAATTAAACATGAACTAGGGACTGAGTGATTGGATAATAGTCAGCATCATGAGAATTTCAGATTTCGTTTCGGCGATAATAGAATGAACAACTGAAGAAGATTCATGAGAAATTCAGATAATGGTCATTCAGGAAGACACCTCCCTAAAGCAAGCAATGTGAGCAAAGTTAAGTTTAAGGGACTGCATGTGCCAGTTGCACTAAGTGTCACCATCGCGAGTAAGGAATTTTGTTATCCTTGGTACAGAAGGATTACCGCAAGGCGAGTAAGGGTCATCGATGATGTGAAACGACGCCAAAGATAAAGAGGTAAAACATCTATAGTAGGTCATCGTAGCACTAAATCTCAGTACTCCCCTAAAAGGGGGAATATGGAGTGATGTGGCATTAAGTCAGAATTAAGTAGTTCTAGTAATTATGGAATGGTAAAGAAGGGTATAATATGGGCCGTCGATCTCAGAGATCAACGACCACGATTTAAAAGGGTTTTGGGTCTGGTGGTTAAACGGGTCGCGACCGAGTATGGGGTTGGGTTACTTGGTCTTGGGCCAGGGGTAATTGGGCTATGTTTGGGTAGTTAGGTCCGAAATTTGAAGGAATTTAGGGCTACATTTTAAATACCCAATTTTAACAAATAAATAATTTATAAAAACATAATAAATAAATAACAAAAATATCATTTGTGCATGAAAATGATTAAAAACAATTATTTAACATTGTAAAAATATAAAAAGTTATTTTTTGCATAAATAATATAATTATACATATATATGGGCTATTATTGCAAAATGTGCAATTTAGCCCTGACAAATGCAAATGTAATTATAAGAAATGCCCAGACAATATTTAAAACCTTATATTGGTATAAATGATAAGTTTAGATGATTAAGTCATCATAAAAATAATTTGGAGGGTAATTATGAGATATTTATATAATACAAAATGCAGAAATAAATTGATTTAAAGCCTATAAAAATTATGAAAGAAAAATAAATTTATGAAAAATGCTTGTATATACTTATAAACTAAATGATGATGCATACGTACTATTTTGAAAGTGTGTGTGTGTATATATATATATATTTGAAAATATGAGGGAAAAATTGGGTATCAACGCATACATTGGGGTCTGTCGGCGAGGCCGCTTTGTGTGAAAATGGTTACAGAGAATCTCATCATAAATTCTATAAATGTTAATGATAGCACTTGATGAGCTTGCTTTGGTTTAAATGGGTATCTATGCTATTCTATTGTCGCGTTGATTCATCATATTCATACTGTATTTTCGAGTTCTTAAATTGGTGTTTGGTTTGCATACTAGTACTATTTGACATGTATTAATGTCCCTTTTGCCGGGGGTGCTGCATCATTAATGGATGCAGGTGGTTCCACAGCAGAGGATACTGACCGGTGATTGCAGTGCTCATTATTCCCAGCTGTCTTGGTAAGCCCCATCTCATTCCGGGGTTGTGTATCATTTGTTTAGTATGTGTTATCGTGTTTTGAGGTATAGCCGGAGCCTTGTTGCCGGCACTATCATTGTACTCTTTGGTATTTATAGAGGCTCAGTAGACTAAGTGTGGGTTGTATATGGGTGTTGGGAATGATAAACAAGTTGTGTTGTGATTAAATCACTTGTTCAACTTTGAACCATGAAGGTGTGTGTGTGTTTTGAGACCTTAAAATGAAGTAATATATGGTAAGAAATTTGTACTGCAGACCTGATCATCTTATTGTCTGATTAACGAAAATATGTATCCTATTTATTTATGGATGAGTCTAGGTAGAAGGAAATCTAATAGGCTTGCTCGTCTGGGTTTACTCGGTTGAGTGCCGATTACGCTCCCCAGTTTCGGGGCGTGACATCTAGCAATCCCAATCTATTTTGAGACATAACAAAATTGAACACAAATTAGGAAGATATTTATGGTTTCAACTCATTTGAGCATTTTATCAAACACTAGGTGTGCAAATTTGGCTACAAGGTTCTTCTACAAGATTTCCTTCACTCCTCAACCCAATCCTTACTTATTTTAGCTCAACAATCTTCCCACAAACCTTATTGGTACAAGCATGTATAATTAGTACTCTTACACACAATTATCATACTCCCAATCACCCATCTTTTACCCAAAACTCGAAATTGAAGACTAGGGGTTTGAATCGTACCTCTTGAGTGAAGATCTTGTGAGATTTCCTTATTCGATTTCAAGGCTTGAACAAGATCTTGATGAACAAAACACTTCATCTACTTCCTCTCTCTAGAACACTCTCACTTCTCTCTAAAATATCAGGTTTTAGCTCAAGAAATGACTTAACCCCTCTCTCTACCCAGCCTTGGGGTTATTTAATGGGCTCATACATGCACGACCGCACATCTGGGCAAGTGGTCGTGCTTCTGGCCACGCAAATAAGGCAGAAACTCCCAAATATGCACGGCTGCGCATCTGGGCACGCATATGACATAGGTCCAGTAAAATGGCCATAACTTTCTATAGAAATATCCAAATGAAGAACGGTGTGATGCGTTGGAAACTAGACTCAAATGGATTTAATTCGATAGGTCGATCACCACCTAAGTCATTATATTGAGGGATTTCTGTTCATTTGAAGTTGGGTCTTGTGCTAATTAAAACATCCTTTCCACTTAATGTATCCCACTTGTTCCACACAAGTTCTTGCCATTCACAAAACCCCATAGTATGTTCCAACACACCTTAAACATACATTATCAATTCACAATAAGGTGGCTCTATCCCATAGGTCTCCTTTAATACTCAGATAAGTTATTCCCAAATAACTTTGGCGCACTTTAAGATCTTAAATCATTAAGAAATTTTTACGGGACCTTACATTCTCCCCCACTTAGGATCATTCATCCTACAATAAGGAGTAGAGTCCATCCCCAAACACGTAATGTCACGACCCAAACTAATGGGCCGTGACGGGCACCCGGTACCTTACTCAACCGAGTACCAACGTAACATATCTTTTCGTATCATACTATTATAGGTAAATGAACCAGAAAGGCTGTTATGAGATGACTAGAATAAAGTATGAGGTAATACTCAATATAGGGCGACCCAACCTGCTATACCGACTTATACATATGACGTACGGGCCTATAAGGCCGGCATGATCCTTAATATACTCAAAACATAGGACGACAAGGCCATACAAGTATCCGTATACATGACATCTGTCTACAAGCCTCTAAGTGTACATAAATATCATAAAGGTCGAGACAGGGCCCCGCCATACTAATCTATACATGTCCAAATCATACTAACGAAATAAGCAACACCAGAGAAAATAGAGCCCACCAACATCTTTCGCGGAGCTGATATCCTACTTGGAGGAATCTCAACGTATCTATCGGGACCTGCGGGCATGAAACAAAGCGTCCCCAAGTATAGAGAAATATGGAGTAAAAGACTCTGCATGTAAGTTTGAATAGCTCTTTGAATCATTTCATATTTATAATGTCATGCATATGCATATAAATGCCATGCCATGCATAGGTATATGCGTTCATAACATCATCAAGCCTCTGAGAGCATCCCATAATACCATCTCGGCCATTGTGGGCAAATCATCAATGTATACCAACTGATCAGGTGATGGTAAGTATATAACGCCATAACCTTTTTCCATATCCCATATACATATAATATACGTGTATATAACTCTATCTGGTCATGGGTCAATGTACATGTATAAATGCATGAAATGCATAAGAAGTGTGTTAATAAGATTTCTCGGAATGTCATAAGATAAATATGCCTTTCGGATATCTTTATCAACTACATGTCTTTCTGTGACCCGTGAACAAAAGATATAATAATAAGACACATGGGAAATTAAGAATATAGACACCCCTAGTATTTCTATGAATAGAATCACTTATGAAAGTTGCGTATTTTACTCGTTTCATTTGTATCATTTGAATCATGCCAAAAGGAAATAAGGGATAGCCTTAACATACCTGAGTCGATTCTCTTGACAATCCATCTAACACACGTCAATCCCGACGAAACAAGTAACGACGATATTGAAGTAGGGAAAATCCGTATGATATTCTCGAGAAAGGTTATACCGGGCTCCCTTAGAATTGCAAATCCCGTTGCTATTACATTATGTAGTCTCCTGCGAATTCCCAAATCACCTCACCTTTTCGTTCTTGCCTTTTCCCTTTCTACAACTCCCCTAAATGAAATTATGGTATGGATTGAAGATAAGCTGTAAGGATGACTAATATGCTGGTGATAAGTCATGAATTCATGACTAATAAAGTGTAAGGACGACTAAAATAAACTTCCCTTTCTACATGTTTGCCATGTGCATATATGAATTGTCACCAAAGGATATTGTCCATGTGCCACCTAATTACCTAAAATTAAAGAGTCATTATGTAGTCTTGATCCATTTCCACTTGCTTCCAGACTATGTTTCCACCCAACTTATCCAAAGATTTTAACTACTTAATTAGTCTCCCACTAAAAATCCATAATTACCCAATTATCCCCATAATTAAGAATTTTCTCAAATTACTTAAAATACTATTCACTTTTAACACACTTTATACATCATACTATCATGGTCGTGTGGTACCTTGTATGGCACTAGTCCACAAATACGGGGTATTATAGCTTGGACCGTATTTTATCTCAAAATGTCAAACTTTGACAAAACTTAATTTCTTCGATTCGCTTACCCTCTCACCTTTGTGAATTTACTTATATGCTCAAAATAGTCTTATTCTTGAGCTGATTTCAATTATCCTACGCCAAATCCAATGATATGGGGTGTAACATCATTCCACCCTTTGGAACATTCGTCCTCGAATGTTGACTGATGCACTTTATCATTCTCATAACCTATAGCTCTTGCAAATACTTTAATACTCTCCTTGCCATTTAGGTAACTATTCTATGTATAAATCCAAAGGCCAGGGCATCCTCACCTTTAGGCCTCTTTCTCACACCATGGCCTGTGGTCGGAATTCGTCCAATCTCGTAACTTTTGCAATCTTCTGTCATGCCGCTTGTACGACTTTTTCCTTGTATGTGTGCCTATACGACTCTTCCCTCCAGATTTTAGCCAATCTCTAAGCCTCACTTTGAGAAAATATACAGAACTTTACAAGATGTCCCCCTGGGCATCTATAGGTGTACTGAAGTTCTTCGCTCGGTACTTTGTCGAATTTACGACTATTGATATATATTGTTTCATACACCCAGTTATCTATCCATATGACTTTGCTGCTTCTAGGTAGGTCATACTATACCATAACTCATACTTCGATTTATCGTTGCTGAGGTCTGCTACCAAACTCCAGGGTACTGTCATTGCTTATCCTATATGTATAAATCTAAGTCCTTTAATTCTTTCTCATTACTTTTCATCTTAGGAATGATGGACTAATTTCATCTCATACTTTGTAACTTTTATCCGTCCATTGTTGATTCAGCTCAATGTTGATCTACAGTTTACCACTGATAACTTGAAACTTCTTACGTAATACATTGCCACTAGGGCTTACGTGTCATCGGGTAATATCTGAAGTGACTTTCCTAATCCACCTAGGGGCGATACTATACTTCCATAACCATTTTTTCATAACCACCTGGGGAGGGGGGTACTTTAATCCCGTGCCGTCCATGAAATCAATTTTTTTTAAATCATCATTCAATCAAAGGCCCAAACGTCATCCTTTATCTATCACAATTACACATTATTCTACTACCAGGGTAGCATTCCATCTCTTTTAAATGCTATTAGTCTTAGACTAATTTGAGTTCATGCAGGCTATACTGAGTTTTCTATAACTTAGAGAAACCATTAGCTCTCTTGTTTTCATGGGCTTAATCCCGAGGACTTATCCATTGTCGTCACCTTCTAACTCGCCCCCTTTTTTTTCCTTACTCATGTCTTCCAAAAACCTTGTCGCTTTACCATACTTTAGCTTGCGACCTACACATATTTATTTATACTACTCGCAACCTTCCTTCAACTTTCTTCCATCATAGATTTCCTTATGTCATTCGGGAACATCAAGCGAGACATCACATCGTCTCTAACTCTTCTTTACTCTCTTAATTAGACTTCTCGATACCTAGAAACCATAGGCTGGAAAATATGCCACTAACGACACCACTATCATTCCTGGTTACTGAATCCCAGCTCTCCCTATATCTGAATTATAGATTATTCACAACCTTCTTCGCCTGAGTATCTCGTATGTTGTTCACCTTTACTTTACTTACCTTAAAATTGCGCATCACATCTTCTTCTCTTTCATGACCTTCCTTCCACATAGGTATAATTCACATCCATATAGTGACTTCTTATGAGGCTGGTACTCTTCATAGAATATGGTTGTTATACTCTTGTACTTCTGATACTAATAGTGATTCTGCAATATTTTCCATTACAATTTTTGTATTTTCTGGGTCCAATAATCAGACTGTTGATTTACTTGGTTGATGTTAACTCTTTAGTTTCCTCTTCCTTCTGATCATCCTTTATGTAGGCTTAAGCTATCTTCCGATCTACGACTCCCGGTATTAGTTATTGCTTTTACCTTTCATGGGCACTATGAAATATCCATGATATAATCTTCTAACAATTCAATCATTTTTCTATGACTTGGACTCAATTCTTTCTTTTAACTTATACTGGAGTCTTCTACGGCTTGTATGATTGTCAACATATATGTTGCATGGATAATACTCAGAAATCTTAAGTGCATTCGTAATGTAACTAACTCTCGATTATTGATCGAATAATTCTTGTAGTTCCTTCTCAACATTGATTAAATGTAAACAATTACTTGTCCTGATCGTTTTTCCACTTGTTTCACGAATATTTGGCTTATCTTAGTGCCCACACATATTGGAATTCCATACAACCCATATGATCTTGAATATCATCTTATGATTTTTTTTCTTCTTCCCGTCCATTAGCCACGATAGCAGCCACTTTCTTATGGAGTGCATGCGTTGTTGTTGTGAGACTGTTGTTCCAAGACTATTTCTTCTTCAAGTTACAATGTTTAATTTGAAGTCGTCTTCCTTATTTCCTCAGCTAGTCTTTCATTTTAGTACTCAGGGAGGACCCTGTGACTATTGTAAAGCTGCGAGCATATTACATTGTATACTCGATGGAATTTGTTTTGATGTCTTTCCTTGCCTATAATTATCCATAGTTACCTACCTTCACGCCCTTGTGCGCGTAGGGGTGCATCTGAACTGATATTTTGATGGTCTTCCCTGTGGCACTCTCTTTTATTTCCTTAACACTCATACGGTACCTTTAACTACCCCAACTCCTATATGAATATTTCTCACGGATCATGATGTCATACCTGCGAGATTGAATTCCCCATGTTGGGGTTCACTATGTTTATCTTGCACTATCTATAGATTTGTATCTATCCTCTTGTCTAGCCATAACTAGGATCTTCCTGAATCAACTGCTAACTATTCGTTATCCTATTCTCATATCAACATTCTGCGTAGTCGTTCTTAAGTTATTTTCTTTGTCTTAACTTACGTCTCGCACTGGCTAATTATCTATTAATAACATCTCAGGTAGGAACCCTTACTTCCTCTCCTTGACGTCATTTTTCCATAATGTTTCAGAATCGTTGCATATCTATAGGATTTGAATGAGTGCAACCTCATTCCTTTCTCATTTATATCGCATTCTTCCTTTACCATTCCATAGTTACTAAAACCACTTATTTCTTACTTAATGCCACATCACTGCATATTCTCCTTTTTTAGGGGAGTACTAAGATTTAGAGCTATGAAGATCTACCTATAGATGTTTTACCTCTTCATCTTTGGTGTCTTTTCACATCATCAATGAACCTTACTCGCCTTGCGGAAAGCCTTCTGTACTAAGGATAACAACATTCCTTACTCGCGAGGGTGTCACCTAGTATAACTGGCACACATAGTCCCTTAAGCTTAACATTGCTCATATTGATGCTTTAGGGACGAGTCTTCCTGAATGACCTTTAAAGCGAATTCTTCTGTCGTCCATTCTATTATCGCCGGAACGCAATCTCTGAATTTGTCATGATGCTGACAATTATCAAATCACTCAGTCCCTAATTCATGTTTAGTTTACCTTGTTCACCAGCCCATACTAATTTGTATTACTTTGGGGTCTAACTTTTCCTTCTGCTAATCACATTAGAGTCACGAAGTTATTTCTCGAAATGAGGATATGACTTTATGGCCTATACTCTTTTGTTGTCTCAAGGCCTGTCACCTCTCCTCTTTTTCCTTCACTTGAATATAGACTCTGTAATACTGTCATTTGTTTGATCTACCGTTGTCATCTATGTATCATATCTTACTCGTAATGCTTCATTAACTCTCTTCCTATTTCCCTGCTAAAATTTATGTTATTCTGAAAACTTCAACAAGACATCTTTTTGCTTTTAGGTCCCCTTTGCTCTATCCACTAGCTTTTCGGGTTGCCTAACATTCTCTCTCTACTAAGGACAGGAGCCATACTAAGGTAATATTTATCCCTTCCAGGCTTCCAGTGCCTATCTTTGTAGTACTCATATCTATCTGTTCTATTTTAGAGTACACCTTCTGGGTGTCTCATAAGGAGATCTATTAGCACATTTGCAATATCCTTCGGGAATATCAACTAACGCAAACAATCCATCCACCATTTTGGGTTACTCTAATCCCAGCCAGATCCTGATATCCCGTTCTTCTCTTAAACCACATTTGTTAGCTCCCATAGGGCATAACTCAGATGAGTGGGGCCAATTGTACATACATCTGTTATTGTTGAAGGTAACTCAAAAGGCTTATATTTCTCTACCTGAATTGTAAATCCTGATAAGCTTCATTAACTAGGCGCCTCGTTCCATTCTTCACCTTGCTTCTTTTACTTGTTGAAACTTGTATCTACCTTCTGAATCTCTCATTGTTTTTCACCATATGGGTAGATATTCTTGCCTTAAGGCTCTTTATCAAGAAGCTTACACGTCTTAGTATACACATGTTCTGCTGAAGACCTCACATTTATTCATCATAAGCATGATGCAAAGTCGAGTTCCTCTGACTCTACTCTTCCACAACCATATTCAATCTCTTACCAACTGTCTTTTGGATGTAGGTATCGACTTATTACAAATACAATAGAATTTAGGAGTCTTTATTCTTACAAGTGAGCTCTACCACACGATCTAGAGTAAGAAGAAAGAGTGACAATCCTAAATACCCTGTAGCCTCTTGCTTATAAGTGTGGTGCACGTACGGGCCTATAAGGCCGACATGATCCTTAATATACTCAAATTGTATGCCGACAAGGCCATACAAGTATCCGTATACATTACATCTGTCTACAAGCCTCTAAGGGTACATAAATATCATATAGGTCGGGACAGGGCCCCGCCATACTAATCTATATATGTCCAAATTATACTGACCAAATAAGCAACTCCGGATCAAATGGAGCGCACCATCATCTTCCGTTGAGCTGATATCTTACTTGGAGGACTCCTAACCTGTCTATCGAGACCGGCGGGCATGTAACGCAGCATCCCCGGGCAAAAGGGACGTCAGTACAAATAATGTACCGAGTATCTAAGGAATAAAAATCAGTAAATAAAAGACATAGAGAAACATGGAGTAAAAGACTCAACATGTAATTCTGAATATCTTTGTGAATCATTTCATAATTTTAATATCATGCATATGCGTATAAATGTCATACCAGGCATAGGTATATGTGTTCATAACATCATCAATCCTCTGAGGGCATCCCATCATATCATCTCAGCCACAGTGGGCAAATCATCAACGTATACCAGCTGATCAGGTGGTGGTGCGTACACAATGCCATAACCTTTTCCCATATCCCATATACATCATATACGCATATATAATGCCATCTGGTCAATATACATGTATAGATAGATGAAATGCATTAGAAGAGAGTTAGTAAGATTTCTCTGAATCTCATAAGATCAATATGCCTTTCGGATAACTTTATCAACTACATATTTTTCTGAGACCCATGAACAGAAGATATAATAATAAGACACATGGGGAATCAAAAATATAGACACCCTTGGTATTTCTATGAATAAAGTCATTTATGAAAGTTGCGTATTTTGCTTGTTTGTTTGTATCATTTGGATCATGCCAAAAGGAAATAAAGGATAGCCTTAACATACCCGAGTTGATTCTCTTGACAAATCATCTAACACATGTCAATCGCGACAAAACACGTAACGGCAAGATTGAAGTAGGGAAATATCCGTATGATATTATTGAGAAAGGTTATACCGGGCTCCGTTAGAATTGCAAATCCCGTTGCTATTACATTATGTAGTCGCGTATGAATTCCCAAATCCCCTCACGTTTTCGTTCTTGCCTTTTCCCTTTCTACAACTCCCCCAAATGAAATTATGGTATGGATTGAAGATACGGTGTAAGAATGACTAATATGCTGGTGATAATTCATGAATTCATGACTAATAAAGTGTAAGGATGACTAAAATAAACTTCCCTTTCTACATGTTTGCCATGTGCATATATGAATTGTCACCAAAGGATGACTAAGGATATTGTCCATGTGCCACCTAATTACATAAAATTAAAGAGTCATCATGTAGTCTTGATCCATTTCCACTTGCTGCCACGTTATGTCTCCACCAAACTTATCCAAAGATTTTAAGTACTTAATTTATCTCCCACTAAAAATCCATAATTACTCAATTATCCCCATTAAGAATTATCTCAAATTACTTAAAATACTACTCACTTATAACACACATTATACATCATACTATTATGGTCGTGTGATACCTTGTATGGAACTTGTCTATAAATACGAGCTATTATAGCTTGGACCGTATTTTATCTCAAAATGTCAAACTTCGACGAAACTCATTTTCTTCGATTCGCTTACCCTCTCACCTTCTTGAATTTACTTATATCCTCACAATAATCTTGTCCTTGAGCTGATGTCAATTATCATACTCCAAATCCAACGCACAATACTACGGG
Organism: Nicotiana otophora; assembly: GCA_000715115.1. Classification (NCBI taxonomy): domain Eukaryota; kingdom Viridiplantae; phylum Streptophyta; class Magnoliopsida; order Solanales; family Solanaceae; genus Nicotiana; species Nicotiana otophora. The sequence goes on along the minus strand of AWOL01S0034013.1, from coordinate 23,736 downwards.
GTGTAACACTTAACATAACTCGTTTCTTCTTCCACACATCTTAAGCTCCGAAATTTGACTAACTCCCAAATTTTTAGAAATTTCAGCAGAGTCTCCTCTGCAATTCGGCCTAACTACCTACCAGAGGACCACCAAAATAACTCCTAACGACACATCCACAATGCAACAAAGTATCACGATATATATTAACAAGTAACATTAACAGAAGTGGTATCTAGATATGAGTTGCACATATTCAAATCATAACACATAACAAGTAACCTTTGGAATCACAACCATTTGGTTATACGGGCAAGTGAGAATACTTCCTTTACTTTGACGGAGGCTGATCTCAATTTTCGGACTTACCTAATAGGGATGACAACTAGGTCCCTTTTGCTCCATCCACTGGCTCTTCGGGTTGTCTAGCATTATCTCTTTACTAAGGATGGGAGCCATACTAAGATAATATTTAGCCCTTCCAGGCTTCCAGTGCCCATCTTTGTGGTACTCATATCTAGTTGTACTATTTTAGAGTGCACCATCTGGGTGTATCACAAGGAGATCTATTAGCACATTTGTAATATCCTTCAGAAAGGTAAACTAACGCAAACAATTCATCCACCCTTTTGGGTCACTCTAACCCCAGCCAGATCCTGATATCACGTCCTTCTCTTGAACCATATCTATTAGCTCCCATAGGGCATAACTAAGATCGACGTATCCAATTGTACATACCTCTGTTACTGTTGAATGTAACATAAAAAGCTTATATTCCTCTGCCTGAATTGTAAATATTGTTAAACTTCATTAACTGGGTGCCTCGTACCCTTCTTCATCTTGCTTATTTTGCTTGTTGAAACTTGTATTTATGTTTTGAATATCCCATTGTCTTTCACCATAAAGGTGGATAGGTATTCTTGCCTCAAGGCTCCTTATCAAGAGGATTACACATCGTAGTACACACATGATCTACTGAAGACCTTATATTTACTTATGGTAAGCATCATGAAATATCGAGTACCTCTAACTAAACTCTTCCGTAGTCACATTTAATCTCTTACCAATTGTCTTTATGGATGTAGGTATCGTCTTATTACGAATAAAATAAAAGTTAGGAATTTGAATTATTACAATTAAGCTCTACTGCACGATCTAAAGTAAGAAAAAAGAGTGACAGTCATAAATGCCCTGTAGCCTCCTGCTTATAAGTGTGGTGCACAACACACCCATAAACAAGACTCTACTAGACAAGACTTGTAGACTCCCTAGGACAGAACTGCTTTGATACCACTTTTGTCACGACCCAAACCGATGGGCCGTGATAGGCACTCAGTGCCTTACTCAACCGAGTACCAACGTAACATATCTTTCTTATTACATCATCATATACATGTGACATATGGGCCTAATAGGCCAATATGATCATTAATAAACTCAAAACATAGGCCGACAAGGCCGTACAATCTTTCAGATAAATGACATCTATCTACAAGCCTCTAAGGATACATAATATTCATAAAGGTCGGGACAGAGTCCCGCCATACCAAACAATACACGTCTAAATCATACTAACCAAACAAGCAACTCCGAAGCAAATGGAGTACACCTACATCTTGCGCAGAGCTGATAGCCTACTTGGAGGGCTCTCGACCTGTCTATCAGGACCTGCGGGCATGAAATGCAGCATCCCCAGGCAAATGGGACATCAGTACAAATAATGTACCGAGTATGTAAGGAATGAAAATCAGTAAATAATAGACATGAGAGAAACATGGAGTAAAAGACTCGACATGTACGTTTTCATAGCTTTGTGAATCATTTCATTTTTATAATGTCATGCATATGCGTATGAGTGTCATACAATGCATAGGTATATGCATTCATAACATCATTAAGCCTCTGAAAGCATCCCATCATATCATTTCGGCCACTGTGGGCAAATCATCAACGTATACCAACTGATCAGGTGGTGGTGCGTATATAACGCCGTAAGCTTTTTCCCATATCCCATATAAATATAATATACATATATACGCGTATATAACGCCATCTGGTCAAGGGTCAATGTACATGTATAAATGAATGCAATGCATGGAAATATGTTAAAAATTTGAATATTCATTTAGAATAAACTTGATCAACTGTGTATCGTTCTGAGACCCATGAACAGAAGATATAACAATATGTCACATGGGGAATCAAGAACATAGAGACCCCTAGTCTTTCTATGAATAGAGTCGTTTATGAAAACTGTTCATTTGCTCGTTGCTTCAGTATAATTTGGAGCATTCCAAAAAGAAAGAAGGGATAACCTTAACATACCTGGAGTAGGGAAAAATCCGTATGATATTATTGATAAGGATTGCACCGTACTCCCTTAGAGTTTCAAAATCCCGTTGTTATTACGCAGTGCAATTTCGTATGAATCTATTTATAAATCTAAGACTGCCATCACTATAGTTAACGTGAGGTCTCATATGAACTTCAAAAGTTCCCTCACCTATATTCCTTGTTCTTCCTTTCCATGTAATCCTTGCCAAAGAAATGAATTTGATATCTTTGAATATGAATTGAAAGATACGTAGTATCCTATCTATCTTTGAATTTGATCCTTGCCTTATGTAGAGCCTTACTATTCTTTTCAGAATGTTGGAAGATAAGTATAGGGTCACCTTATCTCCTTGGTCATGATTTTACCAAGATATATATCTTTTAATGGTTCTAAGATATGTAACATTCTTGGATTTAGAAATCCTTATGTTGGAATCGGTTGCCACATACCCATAATTACTAAGAGAAATATATTTTTGGGTAGTGGCTTGCTGCCACGTGGGGGTGGGGGATTTTAATTTTATCCCATAACTCATTAGTTAATTAGGTAATATCCAGTTACTCAATAATTAACCAATTACCCACGTAATTAAGAATTATCTCAATTTACTTAAAATACTACTCACTTTTAACACACGTTATACACCTCACTACCATGGCCATGTGGTACCTTGTATAGTATTAATCCATAAATACCGGGTACTTTAGCTCAGGCCGTATTTTATCCCAAAATGTCAAACTTCGACGAAATTTATTTTCTTCGATTTGCTTATCCTCTCTCCTTCACGAATTGACTCATCACTTGTTTGAAGTAGCATAATGCTTATAATCGCAAAATAATCCCATTCCCGAACATACATCGATTAACGTACGACGAAACTTTAACGTACAAAAATGCGGGATGTAATATCTCATTTCTGATCTTTCATCAATTTATTTTCGACGTACTTTCACCTATGAAAATATGGGGTGTAACATTATGANTATCCTATCTATCTTTGAATTTGATCCTTGCCTTATGTAGAGCCTTACTATTCTTTTTAGAATGATGGAAGATAAGTATAGAGTCACCTTATCTCCTTGGCCATGATTTTACCAAGATATATATCTTTTAATGGTTCAAAGATATGTAACTTTCT
>AWOL01S0034013.1:7094-18306 GCA_000715115.1 Nicotiana otophora | reverse complement strand
TCTTAAGAATGATGGCCTAATCTCATCTCATACTTTGTAATTTTTATCCATCCATTGTTGATTCAGCTTAATGTTGAACCATAACTAACCACCGATAACTTGAAACCTCTTACGTAATACATTGTCACTAGGGTACAAGTCGCATCGGGGAACATTTGAAGTGATTTACCTGATCCACCTAGGGACGATACTATACTTCAATAACCTTAGTTCATAGAATGCCAATGTGATTCATCTTACAGGGGGGTATTCTAATCTTTGCAATTCATGAAATCCCTTTTCTTTAAATCATTACTCAATCAAAGGGATAAATGTCATCCTCTAATCTATCACAATAACACCCTTATTCTACTACTAGGGCAACATGTCATCTTTTTAAATTGCTCAAAGTCGTAGACTCCTCTGAGTTCATTCAGGCTATACTGAGATTTTTATAACTTAAGGAAACCATGAGCTCTCTTGTTTTGATGGGCTTAATCCCAAGGCCTTACCTATTCTTGTCACCTTCTCAATCATCTTTTCTAATCCTTACACATATCTAGCTAAAACCTTGTTGATCTACCATACTTTAGCTTGTGACGTACACATATCANCAGGCTATACTGAGATTTTTATAACTTAAGGAAACTATCAGCTCTCTTGTTTTGATGGGCTTAATCCCGAGGCCTTACCTATTCTTGTCACCTTCTAACTCATCTTTTCTAATCCTTACTTCTATCTAGCTAAAACCTTGTTGCTCTACCATACTTTAGCTTTTGACCTACAAATATTGATTCTTACTACTCACAACTTTCCTTTCACTTGCTACAATAATATACTTCCTTCTGTGCCTTCTCAGTTGTCCTTAAATGTAAGCAATTACTTTTCCTGGTCGTTCTGCCACTTGCTGCATGGATACTTAGCTTATCTTAGTGCCCGCGAATACTGGACTTCCCTGTAACAAATATAATTTCAAATATCACTTTTAACTTTCGTTCATTAGTCACGATAGGTGCCATTTTCTTATGGAGTGCATCCAATGTTGTAGTGAGACAGTTGTTACAAGACCATTTCTTCTTCAAGTTACTATGCTTAGGTTGAAGCTTTCTTCCTTATATCCTCAGCTAGTCTTTCCTTGTAGTACTTAGGGGAGACCCTCTGAGTCCTGTAATGATGCGAGCTTATTACATCATATACCAAAGGGGAGGTGCCTTGGTGATGTTGTTTGCTGATGATATAGTTTTGTTTGATGAGATAATATGCGACATTAACGAGAGGTTGGAGGTTTGGAGACATTCCCTCGATTCTAAAGGTTTGAAGTTGAGTAGGACTAAGACTGAATATCTGGAGTGCAATTTCAGCGATGTGACGTGAGAAGCAGACTAGGACGTGAGGCTTGACTCACAAGTATTCTCCAAGAGAGGTAGTTTCAAATACCTTGGGTCAATTATCCAGGGGTGGAGAGATAAATGAGGATGTCACGCATCGTATAGGGGTGGGGCGGATGAAATGAAGGTTATCGTCTGCAATACTGTGTGACAAGAATGTCCCACTGGAACTTAAGGGCAGGTTCAATAGAGAGGTGGCTAGACTAGCCATATATTATGGGGTAGAGTGTTGGCGAGTCAATAATTCCCATATCCAGAAGATGAAAGTAGCAGAGATGAAGTTTGTTCAGATGGATGTGTGAGGACACTAGGTTGGATAAGATTAGGAATAAGGATATTCAGGAGAAGTTGGGCATGGCTCCCATAGATGACAAGATGCGGGAAGCGAGGGTTAGATGGTTCGGGCACGTGCAAATGAGAAGCCAAGATGATCTGGTTAGGAGGTTTCAGTGGTTGGCTTTGGTGGTTATGAGAAGAGTAGAGGAAGGCCTAAGAATTATTGGGGTGAAGTGATCGGGCAGGACATGGCTCAACATCAGATTTTCAAGGACATGGCTCTTTATAGGAAGGTGCGAAGGTCGAGCATTAGGGTTGAAGGTTAGGAAGGAGTCGGGCATTTTTCTCCTTCGTTCCGAAGGAGGGATTAGTCTCTTAGGGTATTGTCTTAGACTATTAGTGGTGTATGTTAACTCCGCACTATTTTTCCATTTTTTCACTATACTGTGGCATTATTATTGGTTTTTGTTATTACTTTTCCATCTATCTTCATTTTCCTATGATGCTTATATTATTTTTCTGATTTTTCTTGTTGTCATAAACTCCGTTGTCTATTTTCGTCTCCTTGAGTTGAGGGTCTCCTCGAAATAGCCTCTCTACCCCTTTGGGGTAGGGGTAAGGTCTAAGTACATTCTAACCTCCCAGACCCCATCTGTGGGATTTCCCAAAATTTCTCTTCAAATTCCATGGATTAGATGTTAAATCTCCCAAACAATCATGTTATGTAATAAAAAAGGATCAAAATCACTTACCCAATAGTTTGTATGAAAATGACTATGCAATATCTCCTTCCACCGAGTTTAGGACTCCAAAATGTGATGAATGAAGCTAAGTCCTGAAATACACTACATATAATCAACTGCAAATGTCGCATTTGCGACAAGAGGTTCGCAAATGCGACACAGGCATCACAAATGCAAAGCCTACCCCAACCCTGAGCCTACCACAAATGCGACAACTAGTTCGCAAATGCGAACCTAGCAGGCTCGCAAGTGCGAGAAAGCGATCGCAAAAGCGGCCTGCTCCAGTCCCAGCTCCTAATTACAAATGCGATATTAGTTCCGAAATTGCAAAAGTTGGTCCCCTAGCGCAACATCATAAAAGCGAGCAGGATCTCATAAATGCGGTAATCGCAAATGTGACCATTTCCTCGCAAATGCGAGAACATAACACTTGCAAAAATCCTAACCTCTCTTAAAATCTCCGGAACACGTCGAAAACTCAGCCGAGCCCTCAGGGCTCCACTCCAACCATTTGCACAAGTACTTAATCATCATACGAACTCACTTGCGCGATAGAATACCCAAATAACGTCAAAAACCATGAATCAGACAAAAGAACACACGAAAATTACAATGATACTTAACAATTGCAAAAAGACAACATACATCTAATTCCTATTAAACAAACTCGGAATGACACCAAATTTTGCAGACATGTTCCAAATGCAAAAATGGAGTCGTACAAAGTCACAAAACAAAAATCTGATCCCGATAGACATAAAGTCAAACCATGGAAACTTAGGAAAATTCTAAACCTTCAAATTGTCAACTTTCACCAAAAGTACCAAATTAGTCTATAAACCTCCGAATCCAATTTCGAGCATATGCCTAAGTCCAAAATTACCATATGGCCTTATTGGAATAATAAAAACCCCGTCTCGAGGTCAAATACACAAAATTCAATCTTTGTCAACTCTTCCCACTTAAAGCTTCCTAGTTGAGAATCATTCTTCCAAATCAATCACGAACTGCCGAGGAACCAAAACAAATGATACACACAAGTCATAATACTCAATACATTCTCCCCTACTTAAACATGTTGATCCTCGAATGTGCGAAGAATCATCCCAAAGCTATCAAGTCACTGTATAAACTCACCCTGCCCTTACTCATGGGTGATCTCACTTCATCCCAATCTATAAAAGTCTGACAACACAATCTAACTGATGATCATTACCTTAACATTAGCTCACAACCCTTAGAACCCAATCTCTAACTTCCCAAATTAATTATGAGACACGATTCTTACATCTATATGGTATAAGTCAGTATTAAACTGCATCAAGCCGTAACCATATCTCAAGTGTATTCAAATGATATTCCACATAACTTAGACACACATAGCCATATCTTCCAACCACAATAGTCATTCAAATAGCAAATACTGTAGCGGTATCTAACATCCTATCAATAAAAACCTTGTTCCAATTCTTCGAACACAACCAATGATGAAAGAAACACACAGAAACTCATAACCCCCATCACATCAACCAGTCATGGAGCTCTCTTGCACGACGAGAACCAAAGCCAAAACCTAGGGTGACTAAAGACATAATAGTTCCAAACATAGCTTAATCAAATCTGATGGCACTCAATTCAGGCCCAATAACTTCACCTCATCCAATACAAATTGTTCTAACAATATGCCATACAAATCCTACCTAGAGTCGCATACCATGAAATAAGTGCACCAAACAAGCGACAAATTTGATGTACCCAATAATTGAAGAGAATGAAATGAGAGATCCGCCGCACAAGCTCAACAGATACCACCATGAAGCGCAATACAATGAATCCATCACATAGGGGAAAAAACAACACAAGAATCAAGCGAAAAGAATCATATCGCAACATAACTCTGATATGATGTGTGACCCAATTGAAACACCTGTACACATAAGATACGTGGAGCCGTGATGCTCACTATCAATAACCATATACACGTCAATAACAAACACATGAAGTGCATGACCATAGCCATGCAAAAATGGATACCACAATATACCACAAATAGAAAGACCACAACCAAGGCGCAATTAACCATCCAACACCCCGAGAATCAACTCGCTCGAATTTCACCATAAGGCCCCCAACAGAATTGCATCAGGTAAAAGTAATCAACATATCACAACCTATCATAGCATATAAGAGTAACACATGGAACATACCAGAGCACGAATAAGATCCACTCCAACTGATAACACATCCCTCCACAATTCCTTATTGCCACATAGATAAATCTGAACATCAGTATTCAATCAATCGGGCCATTAGCGTAATACATGTCAAGCATCTACAAGTCAAAGCACAATGCGCCTTTTGGAGTGTGCACCTTTCTTAGGTGGTACCAGATAATGCTAGCATTCTTCTAAACACCTGAAACCATCCATGCTGGAACTCGTGACCCCATACAGGAGAAAAATCTTAACACATAACATGTCCCTTATACCGTTGACAGACATCCAACCTAAGTCGTCCTCGACACTATCAAGAACTATTCGAAACCCGTCCACACATAACTAAGCAATCAGAACTGAATTTTCCCAACTTAACCAAGTCACGCAAGCCGTCAAACCCAAGTGTATTGATACAAAACATCGGTAAAGCATCACCACACCAAAGGAACTAATTACCTTTATTACTATGCTGACCCTACACTAACAAGCTGACCAATTTCTTCGAATCCTCCTCAACTTTCCTTCAAGTTAACACTTCTCCTTGTCGGTACACTGTGATCCTAAACCAAATATCACCGCAAGAGATCCTAGCACGGACCACATCGTCTAAAATCCCATAAACCATTATATTGGTTAGGCCCCATAAAAGTTTACCTAAAACCCGGAGTTTTGTGGTGCCGAGGTAGGCGTATGTTTTAATGTTAGCTGGGGTACATAAAATTTTATTGAACAGCACGCTGGAGAGTTGAAGGAAAATGCTTTGCAGAAAAAGGCATTTTTGCGGCCCACTATGCGTCTGCAGAATCGTTCGGCGGGCCGCAAAATGGCCGCAAAGTGAGGCAGTCAATTGGGCAACTTTTGGATGTCATTTCGCAGACAATTATGTGACCGCAAAATGATTTCAAGGGCCGTACATCGATCACAAAACAAACATGGATATTTTTGGAGGGAAGTTCTGCAGCGCATTATACTAACGCAGAATGGGTATGCGGGCTGCAAAACGGCCACAAATCCAGGCAGTGGTGCCCAAATCTGGAGGTCCATTTCACGGACCGAAGAAGCATTATGCAGTTGCATATGCGACCGCATACCAGTGTTGGGGCTCCTATTTTTCTAATTTTTGAACCCGACCCCATTCTAATAAAACACCATCGGGGATCATTTTAAAGGGGAAAACATATATTTCTAGAGTGAGGGAGTGTCATAGAGTGAGAAAAGGAGTTCCTAAGCTTCAGCCACCAATTCTTACTCAAATCTTTAAATATTAATAAGGAAAGCACACTAGGTCTTCATCCTAGATGTAAGATTCTTCACCCTAACCCTTAATTTCGAAATTTAACTACGTAAGGGTAATTAGTAAGATAATTCATGCGTATGAGAGTTGTTTATTTTGCATTCATGTGTTATCAAGGTATGTAGGGTGATTGTTGACCTAAAAATGGCAAAGCATGGGTTGTGGGATGATGGAATCCTCCATAAAAGGACCTTGAAACCTTAATATGCACCTAGTATTTGATAAAATGCCCGAATGAGCTAGAACCATGATCATCTTCCTAATTTTGGTTCACTTTGTTACATGTCTAAAATAGATTGATGTTTCTAAGAATTTCGAAACATTTTAGAGTCTAAAGAAGCTCAAGTGAGGTCCGTTGGATAAACCCTTCTATTAAAATTGAACCCCATTATATCCATGTAAGTCACGAGTTGTTCATTGTGAATCGATTAACCTTGATAAGATGGTGTCAAAAGGCATCCGTGATCAATATGTAATTCAATGCTCTTGGTATGTTGTACTACTATTTGAGAATGTGTTCAAAGTATGGGTTGCATATCTAAATGCCTTGACTTCAAGTTGTGTTTCAAGTGAAAGCTAATGAAAATTGTGTAAGAAACCGTAATGCGCATAAGACTCTTATTTGCTCATATGTGTGCTTAAATGTCTTGAATAGAAATGCCTTGTTGTTGGAAAGTCCATGATGATGGTTGCATGTAAAAAGGTGTGCGTGAAATACAAAACATGAAATACGAAATACGTAATGCGCAATATGAAATATGAAACACGACTAACGTGCCAAGAGAAATAATACAATTGTGACCACTAGTTCCAATAAAATGAATAGATGTGCAGGAAATATGAAACAGGATAATTGATAGAAAGTAAAGATGTCTCACATGAGATGGCCTAGCTGATCGGGTAGTGATCGGACGCCATGCCGCACACGTGGTGGTGACTATATTGGAAATTGTAATCAAAACTGTGAACAGTGGTATATCAGTACTAAAGGTCTCCCAACTTAAAATGTGGAAATTTACATGAAAACTTATCTCATTCCTAATTTGATATTTGGTAACTGCTTGAGGCTTTTACTGATATCATGATTGTCCTAACTTTCATTATTGTTCGTTCTCATGAGAGGGTGTTTAGTCATATATACTAGTACTATTCGATAGTACTAACGTCCCTTTATCTTGGGGCACTGCATCTTTCATGGATGCAGGTGGTTCCAAAGCATGATGCACTGATCAGTGATAGCGACACACTCTCTTCCCAGCTGACTTGGTGTGCCCCACTTCACTCGGGGTCATGTATCCTTTGTTCATTATATCATTATGTTTTGAGTTATAGCAAGAGCCTTGTTTCCAGAACTATCATTGTACTCTTTGAATTTATTAGAGGCTCCGTAGACATAGTATGGGGGTATATAGGTACTGGAAAAGTCAAACAAATTATGTTGTGTTTTGATCACTTGTTCCACTTCAAACCATGAGAATGTGTGAATTTTAAGACTTATTAAATGAAGTAACTAATGGTAATGAATTTGGTATTGTCTACATGATTTCCTTATTAGTTAATTAACAAAGGTATGTGTTTTCTTTAAAGCATGGGGGAGTTTAGGTAGAAAGTATTCAACAGGCTTGCTTGGCCGGGTTCACTCGGTTGAGCGCCGGTCGTGCTCCCAGAGTTTGGGGCGTGACAAACTTGGTATCAGAGCCTAAGGTTTTAAAGTGTCCTAGGATATCTCAGAACCATGTCTAGTAGAGTCCTTCTTAACGGTGTGTTGTCGAACACATCTATAATTAGAAGGCTACTTGGACATTTAGGAATAATACCCTTCTTTGATGTTGTTGATCATGCGATAAAGCTGATTGTACGATTGTTCCTCTTTTAACTCGTGCATTGCTCTAACTTTCAGTAAATGGTGCCTAAGAAGAAGTCAATAACTGGCCAAGGAGCCTATGTTATCCCAGGAGTGGAAGTTGATTCAATCATTGATGATGCGGGTGAACACTCGATGGGTTAGGATATACCCCCGATTACTACACCGCCTGGTTGTACTATTCCTGCATAGAGTGCACCAGTTACTACACTTGACGAGGGTGTAACGAATCCTCCACTTGATATTCTGGTTCCACCTTCAGCCCCAGCTTTTGGTACCGGTGTTTGAGATGTGGGAAGACTCCCGTGATTAGGGGAGCCCTTTGGTGAGGTGGAGTGAGTTTGCCGACACTTTCATGGATCATTGTTTTCCTGTCGAGACTAAGGCTGCCCGTGCTACGAAGATTGAGAACCTGAGACAGGGTAGCAAGAATGTGTGGGAGTACCATATGTAGTTTGCGTGCCTGTCCAAGTATGCTATTCACATGTTGCCCACTATGGAGGCTAGAGTGCGTCGGTTTGTGCAGGGCCTTAGCCCATTAGTTATCAATGAGGCCGCTATAGCTGCCTTGAATTCTAACATGATCAAGCTACAGAGAACCGTATGTTGAAGAACAGAATTGAGTGAGAGGGTAGCAGTAAGGCCTAGTCCGTGGGCAACTTTAGGAGTTCATTTGGTAGTGGTAGGTCAACATTCAGGGGAGGTTCATCAGGGCCAATACACCTAGTGCTTGATAAAATGCTCAAATAAGTTAGAACCATGATCATGTTCCTATTTTTTGTTTAATTTTGCTACTTTTCTAAAAATAGATTGAAGTTGCTAAGATTTCCAGAACATTTAGAGTTAAGGAAGATCAAGTAAGGTATGTTGGATAAACTCTTATCTTAAAATTTAACCCCACAATATCCATGTAAGTCCCGAGTTACTTATTGTGAATTGATTACCTGGATAAGCTAGTGTCAAACGACATCTGTGATCAATATGTAATTCAAATGCTCTCGTTATGTTGTAATACTATTTGACAATGTGTTCAAAGTAGGGCTTGCATATCTAAATGCCTTGAACTCAAGTTGTGTTTCAAAGGAAAGCTATTGAAAGGTTGTGTATGAAATCATAATGTGCCTAGAACTCCTATTTGCTAAAATGTATGCTTAAATGTCTTGAATATAAATGCCTTGTTGTTGGAAAGTCCATGACGATGGTTGAAAGTAAAAAAGGTGTGCATGAAATACGAATCAAGTAATGCGAAATATGCAGTATGAAATGTGAAATATGAAACACGACAAATGTGCCAAGAGAAATAATACAATTGTTACCATCAGTGCCAATGAAATGAAGATATGTGCAAGAAATATGAAACGAGGTGATTGATAGAAAAGGGTGATGTCTCACATAAAACGGCCTACCTGATCGGGTCGTGATCAGATGGATGCCATGACGCACACATGTCAGTGACTGTGTTAGAATTGTAATTGAAATTGTCATTTGGTTGATGTATCCCATGAGACCGCCTAGCCGATCGGGTCGTGATCGGACACCATGCCGCACACATGGCGGTGACTATGTTAGAATGGTAATTGAAATTTTGATTTGGTTGATGTCTCGCATGAGACGTCCTAGCCGATTGGGTCGTGATCGGATGCCATGCCGCACACATGGTGGTGACTGTGTTGTAAATCGTAATAAAAATTGTGAATAGTGGTATAACGGTATCAATGATTTCCCAACTTAAAATTTGGAAATTTATTTAAAATTTATCTTATCTCTAATTTGATATTTGGTAATTGTTTGAGGCTTTAACTGATATTACGACTGTCCTTGCTTGCATTACTACTTGTTTCTTTTAGAGAGTATTTAGTATATATACCGTTACTATTCAACAGTACTAACGTCCCTTTTGCCGGGGGCGCTGCATCTTTCATTAATGCAGGTGGTTCCACAGCAGACGACACTGATCAACGATAGCACTACACTCTTTTCCTAGATGATTTGGTGAGCCCCACTTCACTCAGGGTCATGTATCTTTTGTTCATTTTATCACCACGGTAAGAGGTATAGCCTAAGCCTTGTTGCCGACACTATCATTGTACTCTTTGGTATCGAATAGAGGCTCCGTAGACATAGCGTGGGTGGTATGTTGGTATGGGGAATGTCAATTTGATAATGTTGTAATTGTATTACATGTTCCACATCAAACTATGAAAGAGTATGTATTTTGAAACATATAAATGATGTAACTACTGATAACGAGTTTGAGTTATTGTTTACGTGATACTCCACACTGCTTAATTACTAAATTGGATTTTACTGTTATTCTTGAATAAGTTTGAGTAGAAGGTAATGTACAGGCTTGCTCGATCAGGTTATCTCGGTTGAGCACCGGTCGCGCACCCTGAGTTTGGGGCGGGACACTTTCTTGCGTGGTTTCTCGGTCTTCTTTGTATGAGCGCATTAGAGTGCGTCAGTATGATGACTCCTATTTTCTTTCCCTTAAGGACACAATGCAACACGGTGATGCCAAAGAGGTTTCTATTAGAGATGATGGGGTGTTGCAGATGTAGGGCCGGATATGTGTGCCCATTATGGATGGGTTTCATGAGTCTATCCTTGAGGAGGCTCATACTTCGCGGTATTCCATTCATCCAGGTGTCACCAAGATGTATCAAGATTTAGTTAGCACTATTGGTGGAGAAGAATGAAGAGTGATATAGTAGATTATGTGGCTCGGTGTTTGAGCTGTCAGCCGGTGAAGTACGAGCATCAAAGCTCGGGCAATTTACTTCATAGACTTGAGATTCCAAAGTGGAAATGGGATCGTATTACCATGGATTTTGTTGTTGGGCTCCCACAGACTTTGAAGAAATTTGACGCAGTGTGGGTTATTGTGGATAGACTGACCAAGTTTGCACACTTCATTCAGGTTGTGCCTACCTATTCTTCAGAGCAGCTAGCTCAGATATATATCCGTGAGATTGTTCATCTTAATGGTGTGCCGGTGTACATTATCTCTAATCGAGGCACGCACTTCAGATTGTATGTTTGGAGAGCTGTGCAGCATGAATTAGCCACACGAGTTGAGTTGAGTAGAATATTTCAAAGATAGACGAGGAGTCCGAGCGCAACATTCTGATACTTGAGGATATGCTATGTGCATGTGTGATGGATTTCGAGGTTCATGGGATCAGTTTCTACTTCTTGCAGAGTTCGTANGAGTATTTAGATGGAGCCTTTGAAGGCCTTATTGTCACAACCCAAATCGGAGGGCCGCGAAGGGCACCTTATTCCTTACTCATCCGAGTACAAATGTAACATATCTTACTTATCACACCATCATGGGTAAATAGGACAGAAGGGTCGTCATGAGATAACCAGAATAAAACGTAAATGAATACTCGACATATGACGATCCACCATGATATAGAAACTTATACATATGACATAATGGCGTATAA
>AWOL01S0034011.1:11875-79659 GCA_000715115.1 Nicotiana otophora | reverse complement strand
CCCTCCCCCCACTTCTTCATTTCTTTACCTATCTCTCAATTCTCAAACCCAAATTTTCAATTGTCATTCTCTCATTCTTCACCTAAATTGCTATCAACTATTTGGCTCTAATTGTTTTTGAATTTTATTTATCGTATTATTTGAAGTTTTGCAGTTTGAAGAATTGACGTTTCTTCGTGGTAACATCGGAGTTGCGAAATTCAATTTCAAAACTTCAGAAATCAACAAATGTTCAATTTATTGCGGAATTTGGTGTACTCTTTCCAACTCTTTCTCTTATTTAATATTTTATTTGCAAAATTTAATTTTTATTAGTAGTTAAATTTTCACAATATGTTTAATGTGGCAAAAAGCATTTGTAATAAGGTTGCTAATCGGGGTAATCAGGAAAATAGAAAAAGAGGTGCTACTTCAACTTCTAGTAATAATTTAAATGATTTTACACGTAGTTCTAAAACATCACCTGATAATAATATAGATTATGAACAATTACAGGAAGATTTCGGTATAGAAGATAATGAATTAGAAATTGAAGATGAGGCACCACTTACACCTAGTATTGTTGGAGTTTGTAGCAGGGGTAGTGGTCGTGACCCTAGTAGTAGACCACCTGTGGCCCTAGTAGTAGACCACCTGTGGCCCAGACTAGTAATCGGAGAAGGAGAAGTAAAGTTTAGAAATATTTTGAGGAAATAGAGAATTCTAATAGAGTTAGATGCAAAATTTGTAAAGACGACTTTAAACATAAGACTGGAGGAAGTTTAGGGGGGGACTGGGACACTTAGTAGACATTTGAGAATTACGCATCCTATAGAATGAAGCTCTGATTTAGATGAAAATCAAGGAACTCTAAACCCTAGTACTGGAGAACTTATGAAATATGATAAAATGAAGGATCCCGAGGAGTTAGCAAAAATGATTGCTTTCGGTTGTCTACCTTTTTCTTTTGCTTCTTCATCATATCTTATTATGTATATTCAAAGGATTTATAATCATTTATTTAAAGGTATCCCTAGAAATACTTGTAGATCTGATATCTTTAGAATTCATGGACAATATCAGACATACATACGTTATTTATTTGACCACCTTCCTTGTAGAGTTTCTCTAACTTCTGATATTGGCCATGCTGTTAATGGAAATGATTATTTGACAATTACATGTCATTTTATAGATGATAATTATTGATTGCAAAAACTTATTATCGCTTTTAAATATGATGAAGATCAAAGTTATACAGGTATTTTTATAAGTACTACTATTTGCGAAGTTGTTGCATTTTACAATCTTAATAAAAAAGTATTGTGTATGTCTTTTGATAATGCTTCTAACAATAATGCTGATATTTCAATATTAAGACTGCATTTGAAACCACCACTTGACGAAAGTTTTTATGTTAGGTGTGCATGTCATGTTTATAATTTAATCGTTAACAGTGGCCTTGATTTATTTTCGACTAGGATTACTCATGTTAGAAGAGCAGTTGGTGTTATTCAAGGAAATAATAGACAATCTAAAATTAGGGAATTTAAGACTAAGTGTACCGAACATAACCTTAATCCCAGATTCATGCCAGATAAAATTATTACTAGATGGAATTATACATACTTATTTTTAAAATGTTGCTACAAATATAGATTGTCGATAACTGAAGTTGTTAATGCGCATTATACTGATCCAAACCATATGTACCAACTAATACTTGGGAGGCCATTAATGATGTTGTTAAATTTTTACATAAATTTTATATAGCTACTGTTGAGTTTTCTGGAGCATATTATCCTACTGTTAATATGGCTTTATTACATATAGCTGAAATTTCTTTTCTACTCTCTGAATTTAAGAAGAAAGAAAAATATAATGATGCTATTGAAAAAATACAAGCAAAATTCAAAAAATATTTCTTTTCAATTCCTCCTATTTACTTAATTGGTGCTATTTTAAATCCTTCTATTAAGATGTCTAATTGTCACCAATTAATCAATGCTTTATATACTTATATGGAGATCGGACCAACTGAAACCCCATATATATATATTATTCTATAAACAAGCTAAATGATTATTTACAATAATTATATGATTATTATGCAAATATAATTGATGATGCTGCTATTAATGTAAGCAATATTAATCCCACTATACATTGTACTACTTCTACTGCATCTGCTACTATGGATTAAGATGAAGGCCTTGATGGTTTTAATATTTGATCTACATTTCCTTCCACTTAAACCAGTAGTAGGACCATTGATAAACTTCAATTATCACCGTTGGCATGGTGGCATGAAAATGAAAAGCAATTTTTTGTTCTTTTCGCTATGGCTCGGGACGTGCTAAATGTGCCAATTTCAACTGTTGCATCAGGGAGTGCATTTAATCAAGCAAGACAACAAGTAGAAGACACCCGTCACTCATTGGGAAGCAATACTTTGGAAGTTTTTGTATGTTTCAGAGACTAGATTAGATCGGAACGAAGAAATGAAGGACGTGAAGATGTTGATAAACCAGAAGACAAGAAACTTGGAGATATATTAACAATTGGTAACCCATCTAAATTTATTACTCCAGAAGATGGCCAAAAAGTTCATATTAATTATGAAGAACTTTCTAAGGCAATGTAAAACCTTTCAAGCACTCTTTTTATAAGATTGTTTTTATGTTTTATATTTTTATTTTATCTTAATATAAATTATGATAGTTATACAAAGTACACAAAAAAAATGGCCCGGCCCGGAACGACAACTCTATGATGTTGGTAATTCCTTCCAATATTGGCACCAATCACATTCAACAAACTTGAAAACTACTTTGGCTGGATCCCAAAATTCTATTAGCAAACGGGTAAGCACCATGTTGACCCGAATATTCAATAAGGCAGTCAATGCTCCTAGGCGCGTCCTGATTGCATCTCAAAGCTCTTGGCGAATATTCTTCCACCATAGCTTTAGCTTTTTTGACTCTCCCATGACCATATTGTGTTTGAGGATGTTCTGGTTGATTTCCATTTCAGAAGAGGATAGAAAAGGTTTGATTGGTGTTTTTCTCCAGATCTTCAGTGTCACATCATGATTCTGCTTAGTCTCATGCAAGGGAAGGTGCTGCTTAGCCTTATGCAATAATGGAGTCATAGCGTAGTCTCGTATAGTGTAATAGAGACAATGCTTAGTCTCATGCAAGGAAAGACAACGTTATTCCTTATGCCATAGTGGAGGCAATGCTTAGCCTCATGCGATGTGATGGAGACACTGCTTAGTCTCATGCAAGGAATGGGCAGTGTTTAGCCTTATGCAATAATGGAGGCAGTTCTTAGCCATATGCAATGTAATGGAGAGAGCGCTTAGTCTAATGAGCATAAAGGGAGCATTTAGCCTTATGCCATAATGGAGGCAATGCTTATCCTCATGTAATGTAATGGAGACAATGTTTAGTCTCATGCGAGGAAAAGGCAGGGCTTAGCCTTATGCAATGATAGAGGTAGTGCTTAGCCTCATGCAAGGAATGGAGACAGTGCTTAGTCTCATACAAAGCGAGGCAGTGCTTAGCCTCATGCAATGATGAAGACAGTGTTTAGCCCTATGCAAGAAGAGCAATGATTAAATATAAGAGGGAAAAGTGATTCTTAGCTTGACGCGTTTATGTTTAGCAACATCTATTGGTGTGAAGATAGTGATCTTGTTGTATGTATATATTTGCGGACGTGTTGGTTATGTCCCTCATGCCTGCATCTAAAGAAAAATCATGCGTTTCGGGGGGAAGGTTGGTTCGTGCCTTCGATTCTTCATTTTGTCATTGCTCCTTGTCTTGAGGCCTTGTTTGAGTCACCCTGGGTAACGTCTGGCTCCTACAGGAAATACGATTTTTGAAAAATATGCATTTGTGATAAATCGTTTATATAAAAAATGTTGTTTGTTCAAAATATGTGATGACACATAAAACAAATAATTTTTGAATCGGAGACTGACACGCTTTGAGAAATTGCAACCTCCTCAACTCGAAATTTTGTGGACCCTCTTCCAAATTCTGCCCTAGTTTAAATGCATACTTCTGGCGATACACTTCTTGGCAATCCTTGACGTAATGAGATTGACAAACTCGAAATCTTTCCCCAGTTTGTGACCATAGAGAAAAATAAAGGTTTTATTATGATGTGACCGAACCCACAGTGCTGCCTACGTATCCACTCTTAAATGGGAATCGGGTCGAGCGTAGTTCAGGTTATATCAAATAGAAAGTGCAAACATAATCTTAAACGTAATATATCTTGACTGAGTCTGAATTGATAGGTTTTGGCCATATTTCTCTAGTGAGTACTCAATGAACCATCTGAATTGCCTTCAGTATAAGTGCTCCTCCAGTGAGTACTCAATGAACCATCTGAATTGCCTCGATCTAACCTTTTTGTTAAAAGCCCTTGCCATTATATTCTGGTAGAAATGACCATGACACACCGCATTCATCCTATTACCATCAATGAGAGTCAGTTGTTCATACTAGCTCCGTATCCATTCCGCATCTCTTAGCTCGGCCTCTTGTATGATTCTTTGGGAAGGAATCGGCAGGAATAACGACTTCAGTACCGTAGACCAGTAGATAGGGGGTTTCCCCAATTGTCGTACAAACTGTGGTGTGGAACCCGAGCAAAGAAAATGGTAGATTCTCATGACATTACTTGTAGTTGTCCACCGTCTTCCTCAATATCTTCTTGATGTTCTTATTGGCGGCTTATATGGCTCCATTCATATGCGGCATGTATGCTCTAGAATTACGATGCTTGATCTTGAATGTTTCACACATAGCTTTTATCAAATCACTGTTGAGATTAGAGGCATTGTCAGTAATGATTGACTCAAGTACTCCAAATTGACAAATAATACGATCCTGGACAAAATTTTCTATGACCTTCTTAGTCAGGGCCTTATAGGAAGCAATTTTAACCTGTTTTGTGAAGTAATCTATAGCCACCAAAATGAACCTGTATTTGTTTGAAGCAGCGGGTCCAATTGGTCCGATGACATCTATGCCCCAAGAAGATAAAGGCTAGGGTAAACTCGTTGCATTGAGTTCATTGGGCAGCACTCGTATCATATCAGCATGTATTTGGCATTGGTGATACTTTTTGATCATATTTGATGTAGTATGCCTCCATGGTCATGCAGAAATACCCTGCCCATAATATATTCTTGGCTATAACAAACCCGTTTATGTGAGGTCCGCAGGTTCCGGTGTGTATTTCTTCAAGCAGTCTAGATGCTTCCTTGGCATCGACACATCGCAAAACTCCCAAATCAGGAGTCCTTCTATACAGAATTCCTACACTCCGAAAGAAGTGATCGGCCAATCTTCGAAGCGTGCGTTTCTAAGTGTGTGTGGCATTTTTTAGGAATTCTCCTTTCTCTAAATACTCCTTGATATAGTCGAACCATGAATTTCCATCAAACTCTTCTTCAACATGAGCGTAATAAGCCGGCTGTTTACGAATATCTATCGGGATAGGATCGATGAAATTCTTGTCTGGACGTTGTATAATGGAAGATAAGGTAGCCAACGTGTCTACAAACTCATTCTAAATCCTTGGAACGTGTATGAATTTTATATTTGTGAACCTCTTGATCACTCTTGCACGCAATGCAAATGTGCCAATATTTTAGTATTCTTTATAGCCCATTCTCCTAGTACCTGATGTAGTAGTAGATCAGAATCTCTGATTGCCATCAACTCCTGAACATTCATGGCGATGACGAATTAGAGTCCCAAGATGCAGGCCTCATATTCCGCCATATTGTTGGTGCACGAGAACTTGAGCTTTGCAAATACCGAATAATGTTGGCCGGTTTCTAATACTAAAACAACTTTGATGCCTACTCCCTTGAAGTTTTCTGCTCCATCAAAAAACATCCTCCAACCGTCGTATGTTTCGGCAATATCCTTGCCTATAAACGACACTTCTCATCAGGAAAATATGTCTTCAATGGTTTGTATTCCCCGTCTTCGGGGTTCTCTGCCAAATGATCGGCCAGTGCTTGTCCCTTGACCGCTTTCTAAGTCACATAAATGATGTCAAACTCACTTAGCAATATCTACCACTTTGCTAACTTACTTGTAGGCATAGATTTCTGAAAGATGTATTTTAGTGGATCCATACTTGATATGAGATATGTAGTGTATGCACAAAAATAATGTCTTAACTTCTGGGCTATCCATGTCAAAGCACAACAGGTGCACTCCAGCAAAGAATACAAGGCCTCGTAAGGTGTGAACTTATTACTCAGATAACATATCGCCTGCTCTTTCCTCCCGATTTAATAATGTTGCCCCAGAACACAACCAAAGGGTCCATCCAACACAGACATATACATCAACAGAGGTCTTCCTGGCTCTAGCGGGACCAAAATGGGTGGTTTAGACAAGTACTCCTTGATTTTGTCGAAAGCTTTCTAACATTCTTCGGTCCAGTTCATCACATCGTCTTTCCTCAGCATCTTGAAGATTGGATCACATATCACCGTTGATTGTGCTATAAAACGGCTAATATAATTGAGGCGTCCTAGAAATCTCATGACATCCTTCTTGTTCTTTGGCGGTGGCAAGTCCTGGATAACTTTAATTTTTGACGGGTTTAGCTCAATACCGCGGCGATTGATGATGAAACCCAACAACTTCCTAGCAGGGACTCCAAAAGCTCATTTTGCAGAGTTCAACTTCAAATTGTATTTTTGAAGTCGGTCGAAGAACTTCCTCAGGTCTGCTGTGTGATCTGAACTTCTCTTAGACTTAATGATAACATTATCCACATACACCTCTATCTCTTTGCGTATCATATCATGGAAAAGAGTCACCATGGTCCTCGTGTAGGTGTCCCTAGTATTCTTCAAACCAAATGGCATTATTTTGTAACAATATATTCCCCATGGCGTAATAAAGACTGTCTTTTCGGCGTCCTCCTCGTCCATCCAAATCGGGTGGTATCCGACGAAGCAATCCACAAAGGATTGGAGTTCATGCTTGGAGTAGTTGTCGATCAATATATGTATGTTGGGCACTGGGAAATCATCCTTAGGACTCGCTCTATTCAAATATCGATAGTCAACACACACCCTAACTTTTCCATCCTTCTTCAGAACTGACACAATGTTGTCTAACCAGGTCGGGTACTCGACCACTCGAAGAACCTTGGCTTTGATTTGCTTGGTAACCTCCTCCTCTATCTTCAGACTAATATCTGGCTTGCATTTTCTAAGCTTTTGCTTTACCAGCGGACACATGGGGTTGGTAAGTAGCTTGTTCCACTATGGATGTGCTTAACCAGGTCATGTCGTCGTAGGACCATGAAAACATATCCTCATATTCTTTTAGAAACCTGACATACTCTTCCTTCTCGGACGATGATAGATGAATGCTTATGCGAGTTTCTTTGACTGTTTCAGAATACCCTATGTTAATTGCCTCAGTTTCCTCCAAGTGTGACTTTGTTGTTTTTTCAAATTTCTCTATTTCTTTGACAATTTCTTCAGGTATTATGTCATCTTCCAAATCTTCTAAATCACTTTCCTTATGTTGCATTGTCTCATTATATGTCACAGTCGTAGGTTCATCAGGATATGTAATAATTACACAGAAAAGAATGTAGAAAGGTGATAATAAATAAACG
The DNA here is from genome assembly GCA_000715115.1 of Nicotiana otophora. Taxonomy (NCBI): domain Eukaryota; kingdom Viridiplantae; phylum Streptophyta; class Magnoliopsida; order Solanales; family Solanaceae; genus Nicotiana; species Nicotiana otophora. The sequence goes on along the minus strand of AWOL01S0034011.1, from coordinate 72,009 downwards.
AAAAGCAATAATGCATTAATAAAACAGAAAATTGTCAACAAGTATGAATCAATAGCTCGAGTAATTATTTAAAAAAATACTGAAAATATCTTAAATGCTCAAAACAATTTTTAAAATAAAGCATGCTAATTCTTCCAAGGCTACCCAGGTACTCGGCGAGCCCGGGATGGTGCAGTGGTCCAGTTCTTGAGAACAGATCCTTCTCCCATTGTCTGAATAGTAAGGTCTTCCTCCTCCTCCTCCTATAAAATTGCACTGTAATCCATATTTTTCGTGTCCGGAAACAACTTCTTCATATCGACCAAAATCTCATCTTCCTCATATACCCAAATCACGTTAGTCTAGCAGAATGTCTGATGTAGCGGTGGTATGGGTTGTTCCAGCGGATAGTAATCGGTGCGCCACGGCAGTGTCAAATCATGGTACTCTTGCATGGTATATTCATATCCGAGCCCAAAGGTCATGCCATCATACTATGGTTGTATGGGTTCTATGATCCCCTGAAGCTTTCAGCCAGGACCCTTGCCTGGTTCATATCCCAACCACATCAATATGCTTTCTATTTTATTGCTCCACTAGCGATCCTTCTCAATTGCATTTACCCGCTCAATGCGGTGGTATATTCCGCCCCTCCCCCCCCAATCTCCTCATGTTTTAGATGACTAGAACGGTTTGGTTGGGGTAGATAGGGTTGCTTCCGTCTCCGTGAATGATCACCTCTCGATGATTCCACTAAAATATGACAACCTGATGCAGAGTAGAAGCGACTACCCCAGCTGCGTGTATCCATGGTCGTCCCAACAACAGGTTGTAGGTGGCGGATATGTTTAGCACTTGGAATTCCACATCAAACTAGGTCAGCCCCATCTGTAGATCAAAGTTGATTCCTCCGACAGTGGCTTTCTGAGATCCATAGAACGTTTTCACATTCACGCTTACCATCCGTATCTTATGCAGGCCTTTACCCAATCTTTTCATAGTGGTCTGCGGGCATATCTTCAAGCTCGAACCTCCATCTATCAGGAACCTGACAATGAACTTATCTTCAAATTGCACAGTGATGTGCAACGCTTTTTTGTGGCTCAACCCTTCTGGTGGTAACTCATCTTCGTGGAAAGTAATTTTCTGACTCTCCAGTACCTGTCCAACCATGTTAGCCATCTCCTCATTAGTGATACCGGTGGGTACATTAGCTTTACTTAACACTTTCATCAAGGCATTCTTGTGCGCGCTTGAATTTTGGAACAGTAAAAAAATGGATATCTGGGCGGGAGTCTTGTTCAGGTGATCAATGACAAAGTATTCCCTCGCTTGTACCTTCCTCCAAAGATCGTCAGTGCCCATCTCAATGACAGGTGGCTTAGATGCAGTTTCTTTGCTTGTTCCTTTAAGATTCTCAGGTGTGTAAACTTTGCCAGTTCTAGTCATACCTTGTCAAACAACTGTCTCTTCCATCTTGGCTTTTCCTTTTCTTCTCGCCTCCGCAACATAATCCCATGGGATGGTATTCGACTTATAAGACGGTGTGGGAGTTACCATCACAGTGAAAGGCGTAGCTACCTCGACCTAAAACGGTGCTTGGGTTTGCACCACAATCGGCGAGAGGGTGACAGGAGATGTTTTAGGACTATCCCCCTCTCGAATAGGTCCGATGGATCCCTCCTGATCCCATTCCTCATCAGTTTCTATTACATTCACTTCCTCGGCACTATGATCCGAGAGAGGGTTATTACAGACATTTGGTGCATCTTCTTCTGCTTGTATAACTCGGTGTTGATTAGTGTCTGAATCTTATCCTTCAATATGTGGCATTCTTCGATGGTATGACCCTTCATGCCCGAATGGTAGGCACAAGTTTTGCTGGGGTTAACCCACTGGGAAGGGTTCTCAACAACAGTAGCAGGAATAAGGGTGATGCAACCGGAAACCTTTAGTCTCTCAAACAGTTAGGCTATGGATTTGGCAATTGGGGTGTATTGTCTAGGAGCTTTGCGGTCAAAATTTGGTCATGGATTTAGGTAGTTTTGGCGGGTGGGTGGAGGTGAATGGTAATATGCAGGTTGGGTGTTATAGGTATGGTAGGTGGTGGCAGGGTATTGGAATTTTGGAGGTGATGGTTGATTGTCGGTGAAGGTGTTTGGTATGTAAGGGAGGACTTAGGGACCTGGGCTACTATCACGGCACCCACTTATTTCTTCTTCGAGATGCCTCCTGATTGTAAGGCTTTGTTTGTGGCTTTTAATGCTTCAAAATTAGTCACCATCCCGCTTTTAGTTCCTTCCTCTATCATTTCTCCTAACTTGATAATGTCTGAGAACTTGTGATTCTCGATAACCATCAACCTTTTGTAATACTGAGGATCCTGTGCTATGACAAAGAACTTGTTCATTTGTTCTTCTTCAAGTGGTGGCCTCACCTTGGCGGCCTATGATCTCCAACAAGTAGCGTACTTGCGGAAGGTTTCTGTCGACTTTTGTTACACCCCATGTTTTCCTACGTGAAAGTATGCCATAAGTAAATTTATGGAAGCTCGGAAAATGAGATGTTACATCCCGTATTTTTGTACGTTAAAATTTCGTCGTAAGTTAATCGACGTAAGTTCGGGGATGAGGTTATTTTGAGATTATAAGCATTATGCTAATTCAAACAAGTGATGGGTAAATTCGTGAATGAGAGAGGGTAAGTAAATCGAAGAAAATGAGTTTCGTCGAAGTTTGGCAATTGGGATAAAATACGGTCCATGGTATAATACCCCGTATTTATGGACTAGTACTCTACAAGGTACCACATGACCATGATAGTAAGGTATATAAGGTGTGTTAAAAGTGAGTAGTATTTTAAGTAATTTATCTTCATTATTTGGGTAATTGGTTAATTGTTGGATTAGTGGGGAATTACTAAGTTAATTAAGAAAATTTGTAATTAATTAAGACATTTTAGTAAAATTTTGGAAACCCAATGTGGCAGCCCACTATGCCTATATAATGACTCTTGAATTATGTGGTAAGTGGCCTAATTAGAGGCCGTTAGGCAAGGATGAGTCATTCAAGTGGGGCCCATTCAATAAGATAAAATTTCAATCTTCCTAATTCATTAAAGGGAGATAGATTAAGAGACTTAACAAAGAGTTTATATGAAATCTTCAACAAGGTAACGGGTGGAGCTCCTAACTTTGAGAGATCTTCTAATCTCATTTAAAGTATGATGGTAAGCTCACTGCGATATTTGTTTGGTGACGCTATGTTTGGTGATGCTAAGCTTAACGTATATTGTTTGGTGATGCTACGTTTGGTGATGGTAAGCTTAAGAGACTCCGTGATATTTGTTTGGCGATGTTAAGCTTACGGATGGAGTTCAAGAAATTTCCTTGAAACTTCATGATACGATAAAGTGTGAGATTGGTGATTCTAAGGGATTGGTGCAATCTTTCTCAAGAATATCATACGGATTTTTCTCTACTTCGATCCGCCGTTATGTGATTTATCGCAATTGACGTATGTTATAGGGATTGTCAAGAGAATCTACTCAGGTATGTTAAGACTAAGCCCTTCTTTCATTTTGGCATGATCTCGTAATTACATGTGTTTGATAACGAGGCATAAAAAGAAGTTCATACTCCTGAATTTATATTCACTATCTTAGACTCATAAGTTACAGTATTCTGCCCTATCAGGACTTTATATTCAATTGAGTATGGTCTTCTTCTAGTCAAGAGAGCACATGATCTATATATATACAGTATTACAGTATTTTCATCACCCTCGAGTTATAATCGATGGGCAGGCCCCTATTGGGCAACCTCTAATCAGATGGTGAGTGATATACCGAGTCTACTGTGGCCGAGCACCTATGAGCGAGCATAGTTGGCTGAGATACAGAGCCTAGTATGGCCGAGAGACTTTGAGTGAGCCTACTACGGCAGAGCAGTTATACATACCGAGCCATATAAGGCAGGACAACTATTTTACTTACTATATTGAGAGAGTTGAGTCAGTATCAGCAGGTAAGCATATCTTCAGATTATCTTTGACTCCCAGTTACTTTCAATAATTATATTATCAGTTCAGTTTCTGCTTTCAATTATTTCATTCCCTTACATACTCGGTACATATTTTCGTACCGACGTCTCTTTTTCTCGGTCGCTGCATTTCATGCCTGCAAGTATAGACAATCAGTTTGATGAGCCCTCATAGTAGACGAGGTTAGCATTCAGCGAAGGATCGGTAAGACTCCACCTCATTCGGAGTGCAGTCCATTCTATGAGTCTTCATGTGAGAATTTGGCTACAGACTTATCACATTTGACGTCTAATACTCTTAGAGGCTTTGTGGAAAAAGGTTCATTTTGTACGGTATGTCAGAGGCCTTGACGGCCCATATGTATTCATGTTTTAAGAAAGATGGTTCATTGATACAGTGCTTTCCCACTTATAGTTATACATTACAAGTTGTGGCCATGTTGGCCCAGTTTCCAATGATAGTACGATAAGAAAGATATGTTACATTGGTACTCGGTTGAATAATACGCCGGGTGCCCGTCGCGGACCTTTGGTTTGGGTCTTGACAAAAGTGGTATACAATATAACAAGCTCGCAACTTTATAAGAGTCAGAAGGTCCTCCCTAAGTACTACAATGAAAGACTAGCTGAGGAAATAAGAAAGAAGGCTTCAACCTAAACATGATAACTTGAAGGAGAAATGGTCATGTAAAAATAGTCTCCCTACAAAATTGTATGCATTCTAAAAGAAAGTAGCACATACCGTGGCTAATGATCGTGGAGTAAAAATCAGAAGTAATATTTGAGACCACATGAGTTGTACAAAAATTCTGGCATGCGTGGGAACTACGATAAGCTATGTATGCATGCAACAAGGGGGCAGAAAGACCGGGAAAAGTAATTACCTAAGTTTAAGGAAAGCTGAGATGGAACGAAAGGAACTATTCAATCAATGATCTAGTGTTATTTACATTATGAACGCACTTAAGAGTTCGGAGTATTATCCATGCAGCATATATGTTGACAACCATACAACCGTAGAAGACTCCGGTATAAGTTAAAAGAAAGAATTGAGTCTAGGTCATAGACAAAGGATTGAATTGTTAGAAGATTGTATCATGGATATTCCATAGCGCCCATGAAGGTCTAAAGCAATAACTAAATGCCATGAGACACATATCGGAAGATAGCTTAAGCCTACACAAAGGCTGATCAGAAGGAAGAGGAAACTAAAGAGTTACATCAACCAAGTAAATTAGGAGTCTAATTATTGGACCTAGAAAATTATAGAAATTGTGATTGAGAATATTGCATGATCATCCTTAATATCGGAGGTATAAGAGAGATGGTACAATAACCATATTATATAACGGCTCTACGAGAAAGCCAGGTAGAAGAGTACCAGCCTCATAAGAAGTCAGTATAAAGCTCCCACCGGATTGTGTATGCATCAGAGTTGCAAGTATTACAATAGAGCTTCAAGTTGTGGATGTAAATCATACCTATACAGAAGGGAAGTTATGAAAGAGATAAAAGATGTGATGCGATATTTTAAAGCAAGTAAGGTAAAGGTGAACAACGTACAAGATACTCAAGTGCAGAAGGTTGTGAATAGTCCTTATTTCGTATAGAAGTCTAGAAGCGTTGGGATTCAGTATCCAGGAAAGATAGCGGTGGCATGCCTTCCAACCTATGGTTTCTAGGTATCGAGAAGCCTGATTAAGAGAGTAAAGAAGAGTTAGAGACGATGTGATGTCTCGCTCGATGATCCAAAATAACACAAGGAAATCTATGGTGCAAGCAAGTTGAAGGGAGGTTGCGAGTAGTATAAATAGACATGTATAGGTGACAAGCTAAAGTATGGTAAAGCGACAAGGTTTAGGAATACAGGAGTAAGGATAAGAAATAGTGAGTAAGAAGGTGACGAGAAATGGATAAGTCATCGGAATTAAGCCCAGGAAAAAAAAAGAGCTGATGGTTTCTCTTAGTTATAGAAAGCTCAGTATAGCCTGAAAGAACTCAAATGAGTCTAAGACTAGTAGCATTTAAAAGAGATGGAATGTTGCCCTGGTAATAGAATGTGGATATAGTTGTGATAAATAAGGGATGCCGTTTGGGCCTTCAATTAAGTAATGATATGAAAAAGGGGATTTCATGAATTGTACAGGATTGAAACACCCACGTAAAGTGAATCACATTGGGATGCTATGAAAAACGGTTATGGAAATTACTCCAGATGTTCCTCGATGCAACATGGGCCATAGTGATTACGTATGAAGTTTCAAGTTATCAGTGGTAAATTATAGATCAATATTGAGGTGAATCAACAATGAATGGACAAACGTCACAAAGTATAAGATGGGATTAGGCCGTCATTCTTAAGATGAACAGTAATGAGGAAGCATTAAAGGATTTAGATTTATACATATAGGATAAGCAACGAGAATAACCTAGAGTTTGGTGGTACGCCTCAGTAAGTACAGTATGACCTGCCTAGATGCGGTAAAGCCAAACAGATGGATAACCGGGTCCATGAAGTAAGGTATAGAAATATTCGTAAGTTCAATAAAGTACCGAGCAAAGAACTGCAGTATACCTATAGATGTTCATAGGGACATCTTGTCAAGCTCTGTATATGTTTACAAGGTAAATCCTAGAGATTGGCTAAAAACTGTAGGAAAAAGCTGGAGGGAAGAGTCGCATAGGCGCACATACAAGGAAAAAGCGGTACAGGCTGCATGATAGAAGGTACTAACAGTTATGAGATTGGAAGAATTCTGACTACAAGTCGTGGTATGATAAAGCGGCCTCAATTAGGGAATGCCCTGCCCTTTGGAATTATTCACAGAACAGTTTCCTAGATGGCAAGGAGAGTACTAAAGTATTCGGAAGACATAAGTTATGAAAACAATAAGTGCATCATTCAATATTCGAGCACGGATGTTCCAAAGGGAGGAATGATGTCACACCCCATGTTTTCGTACATGAAAGTACGCCATAAGTAAATTGATGGAAGCTCAAAAAATGAAATGTTACATCCCGCATTTTCGTACGTTAAAGTTTCGTCGTATGTTAATCGATGTAAGTTCGAGGACAAGGTTATTTTGATATTATAAGGATTATGCTATTTCAAATAAGTGATGAGTAAATCCATGAAGGAGAGAGGGTAAGCAAATCGAAGAAAATAAATTTCGACGAAGTATGACAATTTGGGATAAAATACGGTCCAAGCTATAATATCCCGTATTTATGGCCTACAAGGTACCACATGACAATGATAGTAAGGTGTATAATGTGGGTTAAAAGTGAGTAGTATTTTAATTAATTAGAGATAATTCTTAATTATGTGGGTAATTGGTTAATTGTTGGATTAGTGGGGAATTATCAAGTTAATTAAGAAAATTGGTAATTAATTAAGACATTTTGGATAAAATTCTTGAAGCCCAACGTTGCAGCCCACTATGCCTATATAATGACTCTTGCATTAGGTGGTAAGGTGGCATAATTAGAGGCCTTTAGGCAAGGATGAGTCATTCAAGTGGGGCCCACTCAATAAGATAAAACTTCAATCTTCCTAATTCATTAAAGGGAGATGGATTAAGAGATTCAACAAAGAGTTTATATGAAATCTTCAACAAGGTAATGGGTGGAGCTCCTAACTTTGAGAGATCTTCTAATCACATTTAAAGTATGATGCTAAGCTTAATGATATATTTGTTTGGTGATGCTACGTTTGGTGATGCTAAGCTTAACGGATATTGTTTGGCGATGCTAAGCTTAAGAGACTCTGTGATATTTATTTGGTGATGTTAAGCTTACGGATGGAGTTCAAGCAATTTGCTTGAAACTTCATGATACGATAAAGCATGAGATTGGCAATTCTAAGGGATTACGGTGCAATTTTTCTCTAGAATATTATATGGAGTTTTTACTACTTCGATCCGCCATTATGTGATTTGTCGCAATTGACGTTCGTTATAGGGATTGTCGCAATCGGCTCAGGTATGTTAAGACTAAGCCCTTCCTTCTTTTTGGCATGATCTCTTAATTACATGTGTTTGATAACGAGGCATAAAGAGACGTTCATACTCCCGAATTTATATTCACTATCCTAGACCCATAAGTTACAGTATTCTCCCTTAACGGGACTTTATATTCAATTGAGTATTGTCTTCTTCCAGTCAAGAGAGCACAAGGTCTATATATATATATATATACAGTATTATAGTATTTTCACCACCATTGAGCTATAATCGATTGGCAGGCCCTTATTGGACAACCTCTGATCAAATAGTAAGTGATATACCGAGCCTACTGTGGCCGAGCGCCTATGAGAGAACCTAGTTGGTCGAGATACAGAGCCTAGCATGGCCTAGCGCCTATGAGCGAGCCTACTACGGCTGAGCAGTTATACATACCGAGCCTTATAAGGCCAAACAACTATTTTGCTTACTATATTGAGAGAGTTGAATCAGTATCAGTAGATAAGCATATCTTCAAATTATCTTTGACACCTAGTTACTTTCAGTTATTATATTATCACTTCAGTTTCAACTTTTAGTTATTTGATTGCTATACATACTCGGTACATTATTTTGTACTAATGTCTCTTTTTCTAGGGCATTGCATTTCATGCATGCAGGTATAGACAATTAGTTTGACGAGCCCTCATAGTAGACGGGGTTAGGATTCAGCGAAGGATCGGTAAGACTCCACCTCATTCGGAGTGCAGCCGAGTATATGAGTCATCGTGTTAGGATTTTGCTACAGACTTATGGGTAGGCCGGTAATCTATCCTATTTGAGGTCTATTACTCTTAGAGAATTTGTAGACAGTGGTTCATTTTTTACAGTATGTCAAAGGCCTTGACGGCCCATATGTATTCATGTTTTAAGAAAGATGGTTCATTGATACAATGCTTTCCCCTTATAGTTATACATTACAAGTTGTGTCCATGTTGGCCCAGTTTCTAATGATAGTACGATAAGAAAGATATGTTACGTTGGTACTCGGTTGAGTAATACGCCGGGTGCCCATCGCGGACCTTCGGTTTGGGTCTTGAAAACTTTATCTTGAGGTTCTAAAAATAGAAAATGTCTTGCGCATTCTCTGTATTGAATCTGAATCTATCCATGAAATCTGATGTCATGCTTACCTAATTCACCAACTTTTTCGGATTCTGACTGATATACCAAGATAATGTGTCTCTTGTAAGACTTCCCATGAACAGTTTCATGCAGATTTATTCATTCTTACCCACTCCTACAAGCTTGTCGAAGTAGGTTCTCCGATGCACCTTTGGTTCACCAGTGCCATCAAACATCTCAAACTTTGGATGTTTGTAACCCTCCGACAGTTCTACATCCGTCTGGATACACAAATCTTCGTAGTTTAAACCTTAAACACCTTTCCCACCTTCAACACTCTAGACTCTCCCTGTCAGTTTCTTGAGTTCTTCTGTCATGTTTTGAATGAGCAGGTCCTTCTCGGTCGGCTCAGGCATGTATCGAGTTTGTTGCAGGGTATGGGGTAAGGTTTCCACATATATTGGGTTCCCTTGGTGAGTTCCTGGAACTTGGGTATATGGGTGACCATTGATTGAAGTTTGAGGGGGATGAGGGGTAAGTTGCAGTGCGTTTTGAGGAGTGTGATAGTAGTGGTTTGCGGCTATTGGGTCGGGCGAGTATGGTGCTATTGAGGGGATTGCATTGGTGCAGGGTTAAGGTTTTGGGGAGGTGCGGTATTATGATACTGGTGCGTTGCGGGAGGATTTGGAGCTATGAGTGGTTGATTTTGGTTTTCTGTATTTTGGGGTGTTGTTTGGTTCTGAGTAGTTGTGTTTTGTTGGTTGATGTCAGGAATATTTAGGGTAAGGGAGAGGTTTGCCTGATTTTGGACCTGCTCAAGCTCACCCTGCAGCTCAGTATTTTCTGCTCCAAATGTAAAGACCAACTCATTCTGGCTTGGCGTGCTTCTTCCATCTGAGGTTTCAACATTATCCTCTATGGTAGCATTGTCTCTTCGGTTATCACTTATATTATCCATCTTTCCTTTGCCTTTGCCTTTGTTTTTCGGATCGATAGGTGGAGGACCTCTGGATCTGGTGTGGTAATCTGATGATGCCAGAGTGCACGAACCAATCTTGGTGAATGGGAGTAAAAAGAAAGGAAGAAAAACAAAAGGTAACCAAGTTAGTAAGATAAAGTAAAAGAGTGCTTGCAATATTTAATCATGTATCACATAAGGTCGTGCAATAATTCGCGTCCTAATTTTGGGGACCTCATTGTGCTTGAGGTAGGCCTAAGCGACACATAGACTTGGAGAAAATGCATGCCAACGTTTACCCCATTCCATTAGTGGGAAAATAAGCCAAAACAATCTCTCACTAAATCGACAATAATAATATAGTCACTAATGGCATTAAGCCTTATTACATCAAAATCTAATCTAATCTAGAAAGCAGTAAATACATTATCTCCTAATCTACTGGTCCCTGAAGGACCTCTCCATGCTTAGCTCTCTTGACACCCTCAATCACGTTCCCTAGATTGTGCATGTTCAGTAGCAAGTAAGCCTATGCCAGCTTCCCTCCTTCATCATCGTCCTTGCCTTGAAAATCCTAAAGCCTCTTTCTCATCTCCCCTTCCAGCTCCATCAATCCTTGCTCTAGGTATTCTAACCTCTATGTCAACTTATTGACAATCTCCTTCCATTCCCTTATTGCCTTCATGTTCACTTTATGTTGTTCCAGATGCTTTTGTTCCGACTAGAACACCCTTTTGTGTAGCCTCTTACTTTACCTGTGCCTCAGTCACCTCATCTATGATCTTATCTTTCAAATTGACTCCTGGTTTGATGTCCCCGGCTATGTCATCCTCTAACCATGAAAGATAGTAGTATATATGACCAGCGTGATGCCTGTTTAGTTCAATAATCTCTCCTTCCACGATGATCTTTTGGTTCCACATGTGCTGCGCTTTGAACATGAATGGGATGATATCCCCTTTGCAATCAGCCTTATACTGAATCATGTTGGAAACTCGAGGTATGACTTGTTTCCTTCACGCTTGCCTCATTACCCTTATATGAGCGTAATGGTAGATGCCTCGCGGCCCGATTAATACTAAGTGAGTAGTTCCTTTGGATATTAATTTTCACATCTCGTAATTTAATATTAGAATTAGTCGTAGTAATCCATATGAGCTAGAAGGGATTAAGACCATTCATGAGATTATAGAGGATTTGTGACTATGTTATTGTAAGACTCCGTAAGTTTAACAACATTGATACCGCTAGATATTATGTTAATGTGATATTTTCTTTTAAGTGGAGTATTTTAGTAAAAGTTTAATAAGTATAATTTTGGATAGTTAACATTATTACTATTTTTGAATATGGTAAATTATACACATAATATAAGAAAGTTTATGAGATTTTCTTTATTGTAAATATAGAAATTAGTTTCTCACGAGAAAAGAAGGTTATCTTTCTATCATTTTAAGAATTAAGCGTACGAGAATTTTTACTCCTTATAAGAGATAATTTGAGAAAATATATGTATTTTTATATGAATGTTTTAATGAAATAATAATGTATGTATTTATTTTATATGGTACCGCATGGCCATGATAGTAAAGTATATTATAGTAAATTATATAAAGTATGTTAAAAGTAAGTAGTATTTTAAGTAAGTTGAGATAATTCTTAATTATGTGGGTAATTGATTGATTATTGGTTAATGGGAGATTAATTATTTTATTAAGGAATTAGGGATTTATTAATCAAGATGTTGGTCAAAAGTTGGGGATGGATAACCACCAATGTGGCAGCACGCCCCCTCCCCAATTCAATTTAATGACTCTTAAAGTTGTTGCATATGTGTCACACTTAGAAGAAGAAATTCGAAAAAAATAGTGGGATGAAATAGTGAATTTGGACTTTATACACAAATTTGTTCGTCAACCTTCTGGGAGCCCTTTTTTTTGAACCGATTGAAGTAGTAGACAGTATATCAGTGGGAGCTTCTCTTTCTCATTAATAAGGTCCATAAGGACTTGCTGAAGAGCCGTTTCATTGAAATGTTGGTACTCGAAGACAACGTTATGTGCAACTTCTCTTCTAAATTAGACATTTTTGCACCGACTCAATCTGCTGCCTTATTCATCATTGGACTTTTGAATCTGGTTGATGAGTGGAATTCAGATGGAGCTCCATAACTCATTTGAAACTTCACAACATTATATAGCGTGAGTTGTTTGTAAATTTTAAAGAGTACGGTGTAATATTTTTCAAGAAAATTGGCTCAGGTATATTAAGGCTAAGCCCTTCCTTCATTTTGGCATGATCACGTAATTACATGCGTTTGATAACGAGACATAAAGAGAAATTCATATCTCGGAATTTATGTATAATTCCCTAGTCTTGTAAGTTACAGTATTCTCCTTATCGGGACTTCATATCCAATTGAGTATTTTTTTTTTCCAATCATGAGAACAGAGAATCTATATATACAGTATTACAGTATTTTTATTACTATCGAGCTATAATCGATGGGCAGGCCCCTATTGGACAACCTCTGATCAGATGGTAAGTTATATACCAAGCCTACTGTGGCCGAGTGCCTATGAGCGAGCCCAGTTGGCCAAGATACAGAGCCTACTATGGCCGAGCACCTATGAGTGAGCCTACTACGGCAGAGCAGATATATATACATATACCAAGCCATATAAGGCCGGACAACTATTTTACTTACTATATTGAGAGAGTTGGGTCAGTATCATCAGGTAAGCATATCTTCAGATTATCTTTGACAACCAGTTACTTTCAGTTATTATATAATCAGTTCAGTTTCAGCTTTCAGTATAGTGCCTTTCATACACGATACATTATTTCATACTGACGTCCCTTTTGCTTGGGGGCGCTGCGTTTCATGCCCGCAGGTCTCGATATACAGGTCGACAGTCCTCTAAGTAGGCGATCAGCTCAACAGAAGATATTGGTGCACTCCATTTGCTCTGGAGTTGTTTGTTTGGTCAGTATGATTTAGATGTGTATTGTTTGGTATGGCGGGGCTCTGTCCCGACCTTTATGACAATTATGTACTCTTAGAGGCTTGTAGATATATGTCGTGTACGTGAAAGATTGTATCATTGTTGGCCTATGTTTTGAGTTTATAAATGATCATGTTGGCCTATTAGGCCCGTATGTCATGTGTATATGATAAAGTAATAAGCAAGATACGTTACGTTTGTACTCGGTTGAGTTGAGGCACCGGGTGCCGATCTTGCCCCCAGGCTCGGGGCGTGACACTGATAATGAACTCACTACTAGGAAACTATTCAAACATCCAATGCACTTGCTCGTTTGTCAGATTGCTGAAGAAACACACCCAGCCTACAATATTTCCAGGCTTTGAAAACATGTGTGGAATGAACGTCATCTTCTTTAGATGATGACTGGGTATGTAGTCATTCAGTGGCCTTCGCAGAAGCTCCTCACGATACTCACCCCTTTCAAAGTGTTCCAGGAGCCAAACTTGTAGTAAGATATTAAAACCCTCAAAGTGTCCGGACGTATGCTTGCACCGATCTAGAGCACGGTACATCTCAGCTAAGATCATCGGGATGATAGTGTACGTTTGCCCCTCGATACCCTCCATTAAGCTCCTGGCGACCATGGCTAAGTGAGTATGAATTCTTCCCCCTTGCATCGGAAAGATCAACAGACCCATGAAACATACTATGAAAACATAAACCCGGTGGTGCACCCATCCCAAAGAGGTAATGGCTAGCTCCTCATGATGAAGGCGATATGATTTGCTATGCCCGTAATGCTCATAGAGAAATTCAAAGGGGATGTATGATTTCTTCAGACATACCAATTCATCATTCTTCCTAAAACCCTACATCTTCAGAAAACCGCATGGAGTGCGATTCTCTGGCACCAATAGTCGTGAACTATCCCATGGTAACTTGGTGAAACCGCTATTTCTTCTAGGAGAGGAGTCATCCTATATTTCCAAATCGAAAAATAGCTCTCTTCGCATCCCAGAACATGGTAGAAGCCTCAATAAATTCCTTGCTTGTTTGAATGTTTAGCAAACATGGCAGGTCACCAAGTACTCTCCTCACATGGTTTCTATCATAGAAGCACACAGTCATTCCACTAGTGAATTAGCAGAGGTGGGATATTCTAGACCATATCGAACCTAGGGATTTCATGCTTCATTTTCTGAAAACAAATAAAAGTTAGCTCTCTCCCCCTCCAGATTTGACTATTTACGCAATAATGATCAGCATATTGACATGTTTTCTCCAAGTAATGCACACAGTATGATGGTGTCCTTTGGGGTTATGGAAATCCCATTGGACTTTGGACAAGGTTCATCTAAACGGGTTGCTACGTCAATGATGTCTCAATCCGTACTAGGATTAGCATGATGCATGTATATTTCAAATTTGATTATGGTTTAGTAGAAAGGTCTAGACCGGTAATCTCAAGTGGACAACTTTAGAGGGAAAGGAACGGGACCGTCGAGAACACCGCTGATCGACTAGTCTACCTCAAATAAGCCTTTTATTTTAAAAGGGTGTTTTCATGAAAGTGCGGATACTCATCGAGCACCGCTATGTTGATAAAAGTGTATAACACAGTAAATAATATGGTAAAGATGAACAAGAGGAGGAAAAGAAAAGAAAGACAAAAGAGAGAAGTCAGTTTAACTCATAAAAATGAGCGAGAATTAATGAAGAAAGCAAGGAAATAGGGACATGATATAGCAGTCTTAGACAAGATGAAGGAAACGGATAGAGGACGTACATTGCATAGCAATAAAAGGAAAACAGGGAGGGGATGTTCATGTCATAATAATTTATACAAATAAAGGAAAATAAGGGAAGGGATATGCATGTCATAACGATTCAAACAAATGAATGAAATAAGGGAAGGGATGTACATGCCATCAAATAATCGACACAAGTCAACTTCGTTTTGTTAAGAGCCTAAGTGTAAATCCCCAGCATAGTAATCATACAGTCGCGCCCCGTTTTCTCGCCAAAGCGGGTTTCGACATGTGACAACTCTTTTAAAATGGGTATTAAAAGAGAATTGTTGCCACCTAACTATTTTAAGGTGCTTTAGGGTACCTATTTGCAAATAATTCTATTCGATTAGTCTATGTAACCAAATATCGGGTAAGGGGTCAAATTACCTCAAAGAGAAGGTGTTAGCCACTCTTTGAGGTCCACAACTGTGGGTCCCGATAGAAGTGTACGCTATGTGGGATTATTGGATTATGATTGTCCTAAGTGATCATGTAAGTGAGGGAAGACAAGGAATTTAAAGGTTCTAAGAAAGTGTAGAAAACATAACATAATAATTAAACTATATAAATACAAGTCTCATGGATTACAAGGATACTATTGCATTGGTCTATATTTTATGACTAAATGCGAACATCAAGCATATAAAGGAAGGGGGGGGGGGGATCCTAAGTTTCTTAGCCTAAAGGATCACCCCGTGCAACATAAATAATACTTCGTAACTCCTTTAGTGTAGGGGTTGCTCATATTATTAAGCAGGCATAGACTATCATCTCCTGCTACTCGATTACTATGTTAAAGTTGTTACTTAAACGTGCTCTAACTCAATTCTAGGTCGCATTCTACGTGCACTACTCGTCTCATGCCTACGGTCCAGGAGGTTGTAGACCTACTATTGGGTGGTTCTAGACTTTACTTAGGATGCTTAAAATGATAAAACTAGGTGCGCATTCAAAACATATAGGACTTGACATAAAGGCAACAAATGGCTCAAGTTTGCCTCCACACATACGCAAGAAATGCACGCTGGAAGATTTAGGCAGTAGACAATTGTGACGCGTTAGAGTCGTTAAATCCTATATGTATGGTTTCTATATGATTCTGATTTCCCGTATTTTTACATGCAATACTACAACCTTAGATTAATGAATTTGCAGCTTATAAATATAACAAACCCTATAGACACGATATATAAATATTGTGCAATGAGGCAGTGAAATAACTTGAAAGCCCAGGATTAGCAGTGTCTATTTCATAAACAATTTCATATGCGAGTGAAAATGCCCTATAGGCAGGATTTCTAAAGTGACAACTAGACTTAATTTTATAACTCTTTATCCCTATAGGCGTATCATCTAAGTAAGGCAGTATAATGAAAATAATGGAAGCAATTGATTAATTAATTAGCCCTATAGTCATGGTGTCTAAATGAGTATATCAAAGGCGTGTATTATTGTATCATATAGGAATGTTATCTAATAATTAAACAAGATGTTTAATCCCTATAAACATGCTATCTAAAGCGTTCAATAGTAGATATGAAAACAAGTGTAGAAAATACTTAAGCTATCATGCTTTGAATAAGGTACCCGTATCAAACAAATTAAGTGAAGTGTGTGCGATTCCTATAGACATGATTTCTATTAGTGTGTAAAATCAAAGCATGTCAAAGCAAATATCAAACAAAGCAATTTAAACCCTGTAGGCATGCTTTCTACCCATTCATGCAAGCATTAGAATACCCCAGTCCTCCTTTTTTCAATAATTCCCCATCATTCGTTTTACAAATTACTACAACCCAAATGGAATAAATATATGCCTAAATAAAAATGTAAAATAACCCAACAATGCATCTATGGCTTCAAATAGGCTTTAAAATTCAGACATGCCTATATCCTAGGCGCGAACAGTGTGCTCAAAACCACAGTACCAAGAACCAGATTCAGCAGTCTAGGTCAAACAAAACAAATCTCTTGCCCATCCATTACCAATTATAGATAGTGAAGACAGGAATGGCAACTCATGCAAACCAAAATCATTTAAGATAACTCAAATTCTAAGGAAGAAAATATGCATATTTGGACCATAATTTTACAATTAGCAAGAGCAAGAATATGATGGTAGGCTATAAGCTCGTATTTTGGTCATTTATTGCACTCTAATTTACTGCACTTTATTTGTGTTTGAGCTTTAATTGGTAATATTTTGGACTTATTGTGTGTTTTATGCCTTGTAGGAGTGATCTCGAGCTATGTAGATGTTATGGAATGAATTTAAGCTATTTGAAGCTTTGAATTTAGAGTAAAAGCAAAAGGGATTAAGCCTGGATCGTGTTCGGGAGTCGAGGACCAAGTCTGGATGGCAAAACGCAAGCAAAAAGCATCACTCTGAGAAAATCCTACAGCAGCGGCGCGTGGGGAGGCGTGTGGTGCTTTGCGGCTGCCCAAATCCCGCTGCTTGTTGATTATTGAGCTCTCTGGAAATTCCCACTAATACCACGCATGGCGCATCGCCCCATGCGGCATTCCGGAGCAATTTTGAAAAAGTGAAAATCCTATTTCGGCTAGGAGAAGGTGGTTTCGTCTGGGCCCAATGCTACTTGATATAAATATATGGAAAAATATTATTTTCTAGACTTTTGACATACTTTAGACCGTATGAAGCTAAGGAGGAGATGGAGGAGCAAAAACACAAGGATTTCATCATTCCTTCGTCACTCAAGACACTATTTGGGATCGAATCTATGTTTTTCTATACTTTAATTTTATTTGTGATGCATTGCTCCATATCTATGGAGTAGTTCCCTTTAGGGTTTGATGGATTTAGTGTATTGATGATTGTTTATGGATTACAACTCTAGTTTTATATATTGAAGCATTTTTGGATGATTTAATTGTTGCATCTATATTCACTAGTTCACATAACTGAGAGAGGCATAAGTTATCATATCTTTTCATTATATTGTTGGTTGAGTTCATAGATCCTTTTAAATAATCGAAAGAGTCTAGTTGAATCATTGATTAAACCTAGTTAGGATAATAATCGAAAGAGGTTTTCGTAAAGACCAATCCATTACGCATCCTTGCATATCTTCACATGCTTGAATTGGTTCATCTTATGAGGTTAAGACTTAATCGAGAGAGGCATTTTTGCTGAATGTTTGAACTAATAATTGAGTGAATTTGAGATACTTGAATATTAGAAGTGAATTAGCTAGAGTTAGATTCCAAACAATTATCTTGTACCTATCCGATCAAAACCCTATCTTCTCCCATTGATAACCTTCTTTGCTTATTCCTTGTTTCGATTTTCATTAGTCAATAGCTTTAGATTCTTAGTAAATTTTAGTTACACATCTTATAAATCTCAACTGTTGGATCTCCTAGATAGCAATCAACCTACAAACTATGAGAATACAATTTAAATTCAATCCATGTGCATACGATATTATACTATACTATATTTGATTAGCGAGCAGGATTTACGTGTGTGTTTTGTGCTCGTCAGAATTCTAATCATCCCAAGGAAAAGACATGCATTTGAATATCATATAAACACACCTAAGATATAGAGGATATGCAAAATACATAGAATAGAAATATACAAGGGCTATCATATTAGCAAACAAGTTCCATGTAACATGCTTCTTGGGCTACACATGATTTAATTGCAGGAATCTGGCATACAAGAATCTATAAAGCACAGGAACTAAGCATGAGAGTTCAAAGTAGGCAGGGTCATGAATTAATTCCAAGAAGGTTAACAAGTAGCAATGCCATGCTCAAGAGAAAGGGACCAACAGTAATTTTCACAAGAGGATCTCAACATAAGAATGCATGGAAAACAGAACTAAGAATTGTAGGCCAGTCCATGGCAAGCAGGGGTGTCAATAAAAAAAGCTTATTAAGAACATTCATGGTCAGCTGTAGCACAACCAACAAATTAGCAAGCAAGTACCTAATTCTGAGAATGCAGGTTGATCATATATTAAATGTTCAATTATGCATATCAAAGATGACCCTAGGCATTAAACTCAAGCAAACCTAGTACTAACAGGCATGGGCCTATAGAGCAATATTGTGGCAACAAGATTGTAGTAGAGCATGCAACTATGGTACATGGTTGGGGTTCACAAGTGGAATAGAAACATTCTTTTCTGAAAAGTTCAGAATCCATATGGTCATGTTAAGAAAGTCATCAAGTAGCAAGTTGTGAATGAATGACTTAGCATGAAGAGGGAAGAGCACGTTTGAACAAGTTTTGGGTAGGTATGAATTACTAGTAAGTTTTAATACAAGAATTCAAAACAAAGCATGAAGATACACTCACTCCAGGCATTAGTCAAGTTTAACATTCGAAACGGGCTAACATAGAGAGAGCGGGAATCAACTTAATTAACTACTCATGATTATAAGATTAGAACCTAAATAGAGTTGAGGAAATAAAATTGCAGAATGTCATTAAGGCGAGCATTATTGAAAATGAGGGTAACACAATAGAGAAATCTTATTGACACACAGATGTTCAAGTAACGTTGATCTACAGAGTACGAACCAAAAGAGAATGGATTCACAAGAGTCAAGGATACTCACCAGTTGCAAATTAACGAACAGGTAAATGATGTAATTAAGTTTCAGCAGCAGCTCAATTAGCAGTAGCAAAGAGAGAGCATCAAGACTCCTAGAATCTCAATGCGTCAATGTTCCCAAGGATTTCAGGTGAACCTCGGGCAGTGCTCGCACTGAGAAAGAGCACCAATCGAACTCAGATGGCCTTGGCTTTCAGCCGACCAAGGTCTCATATTTCAGAATAGTAGAATAAGTGAGAGTGAGGGAGTAATAGCAGTGATTAAGGTCTATCCTTGGGGATTTAGTGGAGGGGGTTTATATAGTGATAAATTAAGCAAACAAAAAAGGAAAGAAAATAAATCATGTTCAAACAAGGGATAAAAATCTCATGCAGAAACTATTCCAAATTGGAGTAGGTAATATCGAACAAACCCTAGTTTGACAGGAAGCCAAAATTGACAAAGGATTCCTCGAATCGGAATCATGTGGCCTTGTTGTTGAGTGTGTCGAGTCGAAAACATGGTAACCATCCAGAATTTGAGCCAAACAAACCTCCTCGAGACATCAGATTCCTTAAATAAACTAGTACCAAATAAATAATGTCAAGAAAACGGGAAAAAACATCTGTGAGCACATGGAAAGGAAAGATAATATGGAAGATTTCCATGTTATCTTTGACTGGGACTGGGATTTGAGTTGGGTGGCTAGGGTTTCTCTCAGAGAAGAAGGGCGAGTGTTTGAAGGTGGCGGAGACAGGAAATGGGGTTTAGGTTATGGGGATATAAGGAGAATCAGAGATTTATTATGGGTCGTTGATCATTTGAGATCAATGGTCGAGATTAAAGGGCGCTAGGGTCGGGTCGCAAATGGGAAAGCTTATTGGGTCACTTTGTTTTTGGCTTCTGGGGGTCAATTAGGGTTGGACTAATTTTTTTGGACCTTGATTGGTCTGAAAATTAGGCATAACTTGGGCCAGATTTTAAAGTAATGAAATTAAGAGAAAATAAATTAATAAATAGCTACATGAGTATAACAAATACTATTTAAACAAATAAGTATTTACATATAATAGCTGAAGGTTGTAAATATATAAAACGTTATTTTGACCCTAAATAAAATAATAAAATGCAATTAGTTGTAAAATATAGGCTATTGCAAAAAATATAAATAATAAATTTGGATGATTAAGTCTTCAAAAAGTAATTTGAAAAGGGCAATTAATAAATATTTGAACAATTTAAGTGCAAGAAACTCAGCAGCTCCTCTTCAGGATCTTCTTCTAGTTTTGCCTCAGATTCAATTTGTATACACTCGACCACTCGATCATCATTCTCCTGGGGTGGCAGCATATGATCAACTAACCCTGGGACCACTTGAAGGTGCATGGAGGTAGTCACAAGGTAGTGAGGCAAAATCTCGTGATAGACTTTTAAGGCTACTGCTGCATCTTCTAGCGAGGCCACTCCTTCTTTTCTTGGTTGGGCCAGCTCGTCCTCTTAATTGATCTAGGCATAGTATTCTAGAGTGCACCCCAAATTATGACCCATCAGAATCGTAATTAAATCATTCCACTCCTCCTTGAGTCTCCTTATCCTTGGGATTAGGATATTCCCATTGTACTCATCTTCATACCGAGTCATTCTGGTCCAGAGGGTTACATCCTGAATTAGACCAAACTGCTCGAGAACTCGTAGGGATGCATATGGATGAATGCCTTCAAGTCCTATCAGCTCGATGAAATACTTCTGGGGAGTCTATATAATTGCCCTACCGCTCAGTCACGAAAGCTTCCAGTTTATCCATTCTCCGCTTAAGTTTGTCAGCATCTCTCTCCATTCTTCTTGTCTGTTCGGGGAGACCCCGTTCCTTATTCTCTCATTGGGACTCCGAATCATATTGGTAACAGCCACAAAGTAATCAATTGTGTCCTCTCGTTGAAAGAAGTGCTCTATGGCCTATATTTGGAGTAACATGTTGCATCCTTTGAAGAAATTGTACCCCCAGGAACATACAGACAGTGCATTGGGAGTTTCTACCAATATCATATGCACCAAGGTGTCTTGGAGGTTTGTTGGAAATATTGCCAAGACCATAGGTAGTAACTTGATGTTCATTTGTCTTCTCCTCTATGGGAGAACCAGCAATCCTAGAAGTGCCAAAGAGAAGGTTAAGGGGAGGAGACTTTCCTAGGTCGCCTGATCACATTGTATCTCTCCCAAGTACCATTTGTAGCTCTCTCGATGTCCAAACCTGTCAAACAGTTGGTCCTGGCTTACCCATCCATATTCACTGTTCCTCAAACTCCGACTGCTTACAAAACCCAAAGCATCGAGAAACCTGTAGTCGGGCATGGTAACTGGTAGTATCGGCTTTCTCCCAGTAAATGGCAACTCTGTGAAGCTGGTAATTTGTTCCAATATTGGCACCAATCACAGTCAGCAAACTTGAAAACTACTTTTGCTGGATCCCAAAAATCTATTAGCAAATGGGTAAGCATCATGTCGGCCCGAATGTTCAATAAGGCAGTCAATGCTCCTAGGTGCGTCCTGATTTCATCTCCATGCTCTTGGAAAATATTCTTCCACCATTGTTTTAGCTTTTGTGGCCCTCCCATGACCATATTGATTTCGGGGATGTTCTAGTTGATTTCCATTTCTGAAGAGGGTAGCAAAGGTTTGATAGGTGTTCTGCTCCAGATCAATAACGACCCGGCCGGTCATTTTACTTTCTAGAACCCAATTCCCCTAAATAAGACTTCCCGTACTTGCCTTTACTGATTTATAACTTGCGGGGATGGTTGGTTTGGGATTTGGAAGAGTTTGGGTTGCAATCGGAACACTTGGTTCCTTAAGGTTGGCTTAAAAGGCAAGTTTAACTTCGGTCAACATTTTGAGTAAACGACGTTGGAATCTGGATTTGACGGTTCCAATAGGTTCGTATGATGATTTCGGACTTGAGCGTATGTTTAGATCGGGTTTTGGATGACCAGGGAGCGTTGTGGTGCCCAATAGTGAAAGTTGGTTCTTGAAGGTTTTAGAAGTCCTTTAAAATTTGGTTTGGAGCAGGTTTTGGTGATATCGAGGTCAAAATGGAATTCGGTTAACGGGAATAGTTTTGTAGTATCATTTAAGGCTTGCACATAATATTTGGTGTCATTCCGAGTAGTATAAGTACGTTTCGGTGTATTGGAAGTAAATTACAAAACTTGAAGTTCTTAAGTTTGATTCAATTGGTTTTAGGGTGTGATTCCTGGTTTTAATTTTATTTCTGGTGTTCCATGAGTTCGAGTGAGTCCGTTTTGTGATTCCAAACTTGTTCGTATGTTCGGGCGCGGCCCCGAGGGCCCCGAGTGCCAATCGGACGAGGCTCGTACTAAGTTGAGAATTTGAAACTACAGCTGACTGCCCCAGATCTCCCATAACCGCACCTGTGATTGGCCAGACGCGGGTGCGTGCTTGCAGATGCGAGCCAAGCTCCCGCAGATGCGATCCCAGGATGGCCAGCTAGGTTCCATAGATGCGGCACTTTTTATGTAGAAGTGGGAGCCCTTCCGCAGATGCGGCCCCAGTCGGCCTAGCCAATTCCGCAGAAGCTGACATCTGGATCGAATAAGCGAATCCGCTGGTGCGGCTAATGCACCGCAGATGCAAAAATCGCAGGGGCAGTGAGGTTTAATTAATATGAGACTTAAGCCATTTTCACTCATTTTCTCTCACTGTTTGGGTGATTATTGGAGCTTCTTGAGAGGAATTCCCACCTAGCTTTTGGAGGTAAGTAATTTCTACCGATTATGAGTTTAATACTTACATTATGGGTAGATTAACATGCGGAAATTAGTGAAAAATAAGGGTTTAGAGGAAGACCTAGGTTTTTGATAAAAACGAGGTTTAACCATGAAATATGTTATAAAATTTAGTAAAAATCATATATTTGTGTTCCTAAGGTTATGGGTAACGACTTTCTTTGAAAATCTACGGAATCCGAGCATGTGGTCCCGGGGGTGAATTTTAGGAATCTTGCAATTTAGGGTAGGTAATCAATTAAATGGTGGAATTATAAACGTTTGAGCATATAACGATTAGTTTATGTCATGTTTGACTAGTTTCGAGTCATTTGGCGTCAAACCCTGTAAGAGGTTTTGAGGCAAGGTATGTTTCCTTTCTAACCCTATAAGAGGGAATTAACCCCATAGGTGAGTTAAATAAATGCGTGTACCTAATTATGGGGGCTACGTATATACGAGGTGACGAGAGTCCGTTCGTAGCTACTATTATGCTATTGTCCGGGTAGTTTAGGCCCGTATCATGCTATACTTGGAACGTTTGTGCCCTTACTTGCTAATATAATCACTTAGTCATGATAGAAATTGAAAAAGAATTGTATAAGGTTAAATTCACTTACTTGAAGGTTTGTATGAGATACTTGACTGTAAATGAGAAACTTGTGCTTTCTTGAAAATAATTATTATTTGTGGATCCTGCCGAGTGCCTCGGTAGTAAATAAATGCATCTATGGTTCGCGCCGTTCGACCCTCCGACAGTGCACAATTCAATATTATGTTGGATCGGCCCGTACGACCTCAGCATAATTGCGCATGTTAATTATTTGGAACTCTCCATGATTTATACTGCTTAAATGCCTTGAAATGTAAGTGGTTAAATGATATGACCGAAATTGAAATTTTAAATTTATGAAAGAAGTACTTATCTCTTCCCTTTATTGAACTGTCAAAATTATTCATGATATCTATACTTAGCATAACACTTTAATTACATTATTATTGGCCCTAGTAAGTGTCAAGCCGATCCCTTGTCACTACTTCTTCGAGGTTAGGCGGGATACTTACTGGGTATAAATTATTTATGTACTCATACTACGCTTCTATACTTAATTGTACATGGTCTGAGGCTAGTGCATCTAGTTACCCGCCCAACGCGCATACCTGATCTTGGACCGAGACTTCACGGTGAGCTGCCCCCCTTCGGAGCCATTCAGTAGCATGCTGGAGTTTCCCTTTTATTTATATCTGTCTATTCTGTTTCAGACAGTAGGATAGTCATCTTTTGTATATTCTACTAGTTGCCCACACACTTGTGACACCAAATCTTGGCACGTGTTAGTAGACTTTGATATTTGGGTTGTAATTCAATAGTTATAATTGCTTTTAGATGTTTCCGTTTGTTTTCCTTAAAAATCCTTTATTTATCAAATGCTTTAAATGTAAGTAAAGCTAAATGTTGGAATTACTTAATAAACAATAAACAAAAATGGGAAATTACTAAGTTGTTCACTGTTTTCTTGTCCAGCAACGGTGCTAGACGCCATCACGGCCTGACATGGAATTGGGTTGTGACAACATGGTATCAGAGCCCTAGGTTCATGTACGTCTCACAAGTTATGGCAGGCCTAGTAGAGTCTTGCGGATATGTGCGGAGACGTCCCTACTTATCTTCGAGAGGCTATGGGGTGTTAGGAAACTAGTCTTTATTTATCTCCTATCGTGTAATTGATGGTAAACTAAGTTTCTTTCTTCTATTCTCTCACAGATGGTGAGGACACGTACAACGAACGTTCCAGACTCGAGAGGAGCTGCTCCCCCCATTGCTAGAGGCTGAGGCAGAGGCCAGGGGAGGGCACCGGCCCGAGGTAGGGGACAACGACGTCCCAGTAGCACCACCAGCGGATCCAGTGGAGGATTCCATTATTGAGGAGCAGAGCGAGGTGCCTACCGCAGAGCCAGCCACCATAGATTTCATGACAGCACCGGGCTTTCAGGAGGTCATGGGCTGTATGATACAGTTCATGGACACCATGACTCAGGCTGGTGTTTTTCCAGCGAACCCAGCCACATCTCAGGCAGGAGGGGGCGCACAGACCCCTACTGCTCAGGCTCCTAGGCACGCAGCTGCGGTATATCAGACTCTGGGTACACTACCAGTGGGTGGAGCCCAGCCAGTTAAGGCGGCTGCACCTGAGCCTAGACCGGCTGCGGACGTCAATCCGCATAAGTTATTGGACAGATGGACTAGGTTACACCTTCCTATCTTCGGAGGCGAGCGTCATGAGGATGCCCAGGATTTCACTGATAGGTGCAGGGACAAACTGCACAATATGAGGGTACCGGAGTCTCATAGGGTTGACTTCACTACTTTCCAGCTGGAGGGCAGGGCCCGTAGATGGTGGCAGTCTTATCTTCTTGGCAGACCAGCGGGTTCTCCTCCCATGACTTGGAGCCAGTTCACACAGCTTTTCCTAGATAGGTATATTCCACCCTCCGAGAGGGAAGAGTTGCGGTATCAGTTTGTGTAGCTTGAGCAGGGTAAGATGTTAGTGAACGACTATGACGCGAGATTTTCTGAGTTGTCTCTCCATGCACTTATGATACTTTCCTACAGACGCAGAGAGAGTACAGAGGTTTGTTGTAGGGCTGCACTCTGGTATTAGGGCCAATATGGCCCGAGAGGTTGAGATGGGGACTTCTTATTAGCTGGTAGTGGAGATTTCTCGGAGGATTGAGGGCTACCGTCAGAGAGGGAGAGAGCAGACGCAGCAGGATAAGAGGGCCCGTTTCTCTAGAGAATTTAGAGGTGCCCTGGCTAGGGGCAGAGGTCAGTTTGGGAGGGGTTAGCCTAGCAGGCCCCCATATCCATCACCGCCACCACCTCGAGGTGCTCCAACATGCCCCTATTGCCGCACCACACTAGAGAGTTCTTACTGCCCACTACCCCCCCAGGGTTCTTCCAGTGGGTACTCAGGTCACCACGGTTCGTCTAGCTCATATCGTAGTGCCATGCCGGAGAGTTCATACCGCCCACCGGCTATTCAGGGTTCTTCTAGTGGGTCTACAGGTCATCAGGATCAGACATCAGGGCAGCAGATCAGCGTACCGAGGTGCTATTTTAAGTGCGGAGATCTCGGTCACATGAAGAGATTCTGCCCCAGGCTTTGGGGCAAGGCAATGTAGTAGGGTCAGCAACCTATGATTACAGCACCGGCTGTCCGGCCGCCCAGAGGTGGAGGGTATGCTGGCAGGGGCCATCCTAGAGGTGGAGGCCAGGCAGGGGGAGGCCAGTCAGCTACTGTTCAGTGAAGCTCAAGACAGTCTGCTGGTGCTCCAGCCAGATTCTATGCTTTTCCGGCCAGACCAGATACATTGGCCTTAGATGCCGTGCTCACATGTATTATTTTGGTATGTGGTAGGGATGCTTTGGTATTATTTGATCCAGGGTCTACCTATTCATATGTGTCATCTCTATTTGCTCATTTTCTGGATATTCCTTGTGAGTCCTTGGGTACTCCTGTTTATGTGTCCACTCTTGTGGGCGATTCTCTGGTTGTGGATAGGATCTACCAATACTTTGTGGTCACATTCTGTGGTTACGAGACTAGGGCATACCTTCTGCTACTTGATATGATCGACTTTGAGGTCATCCTGGGCATGGACTGGTTATCTCCATACCACGCCATCCTTGATTGTCATGCCAATACTATTACCTTAGCGATGCAGGAATTACTGAGATTGGAGTGGAAGGGTTCCTCGGTTAGTATCGCTAGTCGGGTCATCTCTTATCTGAAGGCTCGACATATGGTCGAGAAGGGATATTTGGCTTATCTAGCTTATGTTCGGGACACCACCACAGAGTCTCCGATGATTGATTCAGTGCCAGTACTCCGGGAGTTCGCCGATGTGTTTCCTTTTGACCTTCCAGGCATGCCGCCAGATCGTGATATTGATTTTTGTATTGATCTGGTTTCAGGTACCCAACCTATATCTATCCCACCATACCGTATGGCCCCGAAAGAGTTGAAGGAGATGAAGGAGCATCTTGCGGAGTTATTAGCAAAGGGGGTTGTCAGACCAAGTGTATTGCCTTGTGGTGGACCAGTGTTATTTATGAAGAAGAAAGATGGGACTATGCAGATGTGCATTGATTACCGCCAGTTGAACAAGGTTACCATCAAGAATAAGTACCCGCTGCTGCGTATCGATGGTTTGTTTGACCAGCTGTAGGTGCTAGGGTGTTTTCTAAGATCGACTTGAGATCGGGGTACCATCAGTTGAAGATTCGGGACTCAGATGTTCCGAATACTGCCTTCCGTACCAGATATGGTCATTATAAATTTATAGTGATGCCCTAAGGCTTGACTAATGCCCCAGCGGCATTTATGGATTTGATGAACCCGGTGTTCAGGCCTTATATTGATTCATTCATTATTGTCTTCATTGATGACATCTGGATTTACTCACGTAGCCTGGGGGAGCACGAGCGGCATTTGAGAGTGGTACTTCAGACCTTGAGAGAAGAAAAGCTATATGCTAGGTTCTCCAAGTGTGAGTTTTGGCTAGAATCTGTGGCATGCTTAGGGCATATTATATCAGGAGAAGGTATTAAGGTTGATCCCAGGAAGATTGAGGCAGTTCAGAGTTGGCCTCATCCCACTTCGGCGGCCAAGATCAGGAGTTTCCTGGGGTTGGCAGGTTATTATCCGGTTTGTGTAGGGTTTCTCATCCATTGCAGCACCTCTGACTAGATTGACCCAAAAGGGTGCTCCATTTCGTTGGTCCGATGATTGTGAGGTGAGCTTCCAGAAGCTCAAGATAGATTTGACTACAACACTGGTTCTAGTGTTGCCTTCTGGCTCAGGGATGTATACGGTATATTGCAATGCTTCATGCGTTGGCTTGGGTTATTGCATACGCTTCACGTCACCTAAAGCCCCATGAGAAGAATTATCTTGTGCATAATTTGGAGTTAGCCGCGATTGTTCATGCTTTTAAGATATGGAGGCATTATCTGTATGGGGTATCATATGAGGTTTATACTGATCATCGCAGCTTACAATATTTGTTTAAGCAAAGGGATCTCAATTTGAGGCAGCGTAGATGGCTTGAGTTACTGAAGAATTATGACATTACCATACTTTATCATTCGGGCAAGGCAAATATGGTCGCGGATGCCTTGAGCAGGAAGGCATAGAGTATGGGTAGCTTGGCATTTATTTCAGCGGAGGAGAAGCCACTTGCTTTGGACATTCAGTCCCCTGCTAACAGACTTGTGAGGTTGGATATTTTAGAGCCCAGCCGAGTTCTTGCATGTGTTGTTGCTCAGTCTTCATTATTGGGATAGATCAAGGCCCGACAGTTTGATGATCCGCACTTGGCAGTCCTCAAAGAGACGGTACTACAGGTTGGTGCCAAGGAGGTTTCTATGGGCGAGGATGGTGTTCTGCGACTCGGGGGTCGTCTATGTGTTCCTAATGTCGATGGCTTGAGGGAAAGGATTCTAGAGGAGGCACACAGTTCTCGATATTCTATTCATCCAGGTGCTACAAAGATTTATTTTGACTTGAGACAACATTATTGGTGGCGGAGGATGAAGAAATACATAGTGGAGATTGTAGCTAGGTGTCTATATTGCCAACAGGTCAAGTATGAGCACCAAAGGCCAGGTGGTCTACTTCAGCAAATGACTATACCTGAGTGGAAATGAGAGCGCATCACTATGGACTTCGTAGTTGGATTGCCACGGACCTTGTGGATGTTTGAGGTAGTTTGGGTCATTGTCGACAGATTGACCATATCGGCACACTTCATTAAGGTTGTGACTACATATACTTCAGAATAATTGGCCCAGACTTATATTAGGGAGATAGTTCGGTTGCATGTTGTGCCTGTTTCCATCATATAAGATAGAGGCCCTCAGTTCACCTCCCATTTTTAGAGAGTTGTACAGAGTGAGTCGGGGACCCGTGTAGAGCTCAGCACAACATGCCATCCACAGACTGATGGCCAGTCAGAGCAGACTGTTCAGATATAGGAGGACATGCTTAGAGCATGTGTGATTGACTTTGGGGGACATTGGGGTGAGTTTTTGCCTTTGGCTGAGTTTCCTTACAACAACAGTTATCAGTCCAGCATCGAGATGGCTCCATTTGAGGCTTTATATGGACGGCGATGTCGTTCTCCCATAGGGTGGTTAGAGCCCGGCTAGACTAGGTTATATGGTATTGATTTGGTAAAGGATGCCTTGGAAAAGGTAAAGTTGATGCAGGAGCAACTTCACACAGCACAGTCCAGACAGAAGAGTTAGCTGATCAGAACGCGCGTGATGTATCATTTATGGTCGGCGAGAAGGTTCTCTTAAAAGTCTCGCCGATGAAGGGTATTATGAGATTCGGAAATAAGGGAAAATTGAGCCCAAGGTTTATAGGCCAATTTGAGATGTTGAGGCGAGTTGGGGAGGTTGCGTATGAGCTTGCTTTACCTCCCAGCCTATCAGGGGTTCATCTAGTTTTTCATGTGTCTATGCTCTGGAGGTATCAAGCTGACTTGTCTCATGTGTTAGATTTTAGTACTATTCAGCTAGATGAGAGCTTGGGTTATGAGGAGGAGCCAGTTGCTATTGTTGCTAGGAAGGATCTCCTGTTTAGGTCCAAGAGGAGTTTCGCGGTAAAGGTTCAATGGAGGGGCCAACCAGTCGAGGGGGCAACCTGGGAGTCCGAGGAGGACGTGCGGAGCAGATATACACACTTATTCAGCACTTTAGGTATGAATCTAAACACGTTCGAGGATGAACGTTTTTGAAGAAGTGGAGAATGTAACAGTCATTTTCCTTTCTAGAACCTCGTTCCCCTAAATAAGACTTCTCGTACTTGCTTTTACTGATTTATGACTTGCGGGGATTTGTTGGTTCAAGATTTGGAAGAGTTTGGGTTGAAATCGGAACACTTGGTTCCTTAAGGTTGGCATAAAAGGCCAAGTTTGACTTCGGTTAACATTTTGAGTAAACGACCTCGGAATCGGGATTTCACGGTTCCAATAGGTTCGTACGATGATTTTGGACTTGGGCGTATGTTCGGATCGGATTTTGGATGACCCGAGAGCGTTTTGACGCCCAATAGTGAAAGTTGGTTCTTGACTGTTTTAGAAGTTCTTGAAACGTTGGTTTGGAGCATGTTTTGGTGATATCGAGGTCCAAACAGAATTTCGAGACTGGGAATAGTTCCGTAGTGTCATTTAAGACTTGCACGCAAAATTTGGTGTCATTCCGAGAAGTATAAGTACGTTTCGGCGCTTTGGAAGTAACTTAAAGAACTTAAAGTTCTTATGTTTGATTCAATTGGTTTTAGGGTGTGATTCTTAGTTTTAATGTTATTTCGGGCATTCCGTGAGTTCGAGTGAGTCTGTTTTGTGAATCCAAATTTGTGGGTATGTTCGGGCGGGGCCCCGGAGATCCCGAGTGCCAATCGGACGAGGCTCGGACTAAGTTGAGAATTTGGAACTACAGCTGAGTGCACCAGATCTGTCATAACAGCACCTACGGTTTGCCAGCTGCATGTGTGAGCCAAGGCCAGCCCCGCAGATGCGATCCCAGGATGGCCAGCCAGGTTCCTCAGATGCGGGAGCCCTTCCGCAGATGCGGCCCCAGAGGGCCCAACCAATTCCACAGAAGCGGGCATGTGGTTCACAAAAGCGAATCCGCTAGTGCCGCTAATGCACCGCAGGTGCAAAAATCGCAGGGGCGGTGAGGTTCAATTAATACAAGACTTAAGCCATTTTTCACTCTTTTTCTCTCTCTTTGGGAGATTATTGGAGGTTCTTGAGAGGGATTCCCACCTAGCTTTTGGAGGTAAGTAATTTTTACCTATTACAAGTTTAATACTTAGGTTATGGGTAGATTAACATGTGGAAATTAGTGAAAAACAAGGGTTTAGAGGAAGGCCTAGGTTTTTGATAAAAACGAGATTTAACCAAGAAATGTGTTATAGAATTTAGTAAAAATCATATATTTATGTTCTCTGAGGTTAGGGATAACGACTTTCTTTGAAAATCTACGGAATCTGAGTATATGGGCCTGGGTGTGAATTTTAGTAATCTTGCAATTTAGGGTGGGTAATCACTTAAATGGTGGAATTATGAACTTTTGAGGTTTGTATGAGATACTTGACTGTAAATGAGAAACTTGTGCTTTCTTGAAAATAATTATTATTTGTGGAATGGACCGAGCACCTCGGTAGTAAATATATGCATTTATTGTTCGAGTCGTTCGACCCTCCGGCAGTGCACAATTTAATATTATGCTGGATTGGGAAATACGACCTCGGCATAATTGTGCATGTTAATTATTTGGAACTTTCTGTGATTTGTACTGCTTAAATGCCTTGAAATGTAAGTGGTTAAATGATATGACCGAAATTGAAAATTTAAATTTATGAAAGAAGTACTTATATCTTCCCTTTATTGAACTGTCAGAATTATTCATGATATCTGTACTTCGCACAACACTTTAATTACATTATTATTGGCCCTAGTAAGTGTCAAGCCGACCCCTCGTCACTACTTCTTCGAGGTTAGGCGGGATACTTACTGGGTACATATTGTTTATATACTCGTACTACGCTTCTGTACTTAATTGTACAGGATCTGAGGCTGGTGCATCTAGTTACCCGTCCGACGCATATACCTGATCTTGGACCGAGACTTCACGGTGAGCTACCCCCTTCTGAGCCATTCAGCAGCATGCTGGAATTTCTCTTTTGTTTATATCTGTCTATTCTATTTCAGACAGTAGGATAGTCATCTTTTGTATATTCTAGTAGTTGCCCACACACTTATGACACCGGATCTTGGCACGTGTTAGTAGACTTTGATTTTTGGGTTGTAATTCAATAGTTGTAACTGCTCTTAGATGTTTCCGTTTGTTTGCCTTAAAAATGCTTTATTTATCAAATGCTTTAAATGTAAGTAAATCTAAATGTTGGAATTGCTTAATAAACAATAAACAAAAATGAGAAATCACTAGGTTGTTCACTGTTGGCTTGTCCAGCAATGGTGTTGGACGCCATCGCGGCCTGACATGGAATTGGGTCATGACAGGATCTTTAGTGTCTCATCATGATTGGTTCGTTGTTCAACAAAAGTCATATCGCTGGGTGCATGACTCGTTGATGTTAAGGTGGCTTTCCTAATTGTTTGTTGATGCCAAGGGCCGACTCACCTAAGGTTTATGCAGTATGACCTATGTTTTCTAGATTAGTGTGTTTCCTAATTTCTGAGTTGGACTGAATACTGTGAGACGTTATGTCAGTTGACCTGACAAAGCCATTCTCTGAAGCTAAAGAATTTTGAAAGAAAGTTCAGAGGGGTGTGAAAGACAAGACCCGCTACGAAAAATATGATGACAGTGTATATAAAGACGTAACAGATAGTGGGTTATCAGTAATAACATTATAGCAAGTAGATAAGTACAGGATGAACAAATAAGGCAATTAAGCACATATTTGCAAATTAAGCACAGTTAAAGCAGTATATAAATAAATGTTCCTAAATTCCAGGTCTAGTCTAAGTCTGCTAAGGTGAGAACCTAAGTGTAGTCCCCAGCAGAGTCGCCATTTTGTTGCACCCTATTTTGCACAAGTCAAAACAAGATTCAACTAATGGTTTCCCTATTGATGATAAAAGAGAGTCGCTACCTAATATTTAAAAGTAAACTAGGATACCTATTTAATTGTTAAAATCATTATCCTATTACTCTGCTAACTAGTGAGATTCGGGTAAGGGTTCTTGTTTTTCTAAGGGGAAGGTGTTAGGTACCCCCAGAATCTACCTAAGGTATCTCCATAGGACTTAGACAAAGTTCGAGAAATTTAGATGTCTATATCTTACTTAGTTAGTGATTAAAATTGTATGTCTTACCTAATGTTATGCTTTAAACTTATCAATTTTGAAAGAGGGGTAGTATATATGCCTTGAAAAGGGTAAGTTTTCTTTAAGAGAAATGCCTTTGAAAATGTTTATACAGTTGAAAAGTGTTTAGAAAAGACGAATTTATAACACTTACTTACTAATAGAATGGAGTTAAGTCTAAAATATTTAATTTTCGGGACGAAGTGGCTATTTGTGTAAAGAAAAAACTATTAGGAAAATGGGGTTTAGATATACGTTGAAAGTTGATTTCAAATCTCATATTCAAATATGAAGAAAATCATTTGAATATCCTTAATTGCAGCAGCGTTTTGTTGATTTGTAGAAATAACCCGCTTTTGAAATCGTTTTTCTGAGTTTTCCTGTTTTCTTCTTCTTTTAGAAAGAAAGATGGTTTACTTTACAAATCTGTCTTAGTTTCAAAAATTTCATGAAAAATTGTTAGTAAAAATAATAACAAAAGTTGAATAATATGAGTGATTAACAGTTAGAATTAATTACCACTAAGTTGCAATACCTTTATGTTTTACCTACGATCTTAGGGCTTGACTAGATTGTTAATATAACTCAAAGAACTAGAAGAAAGAATTCAATCAATATCATAACAACATCAATAGACTTATAAAAGCAATAGAGAAAAGGAAATGGACTTATGGTTTGGGCCTGAGAGGAATTAGGCCCAGCAGACAATGAGCGAATAACGACATCTTCAAGTGACTCCAAGTTCAGGCTAGAAATTTGGGGCTGAGTTCTTTGAGAAATCACAGGCCCAACTCAAACACATGCAAAAACAAAATGAAAGAAGGTTATTAGATATATGGCCTGTTGACGACCAAATTCTAACCTCCTTTTAAAAATTAGTTTATTTACACTTATTAATTTTCAATAAATATGTTAAAGATATTTTCTAAAGAATAATATCTATTTGTTTATAAAATCAAGTAATTAATGGTGTTAATTAGTAATTTAGTAACTACAATTATATACATTGTCTTTTCAATTTATTATTTTTGAAATTATTAAAATAATATTCATGTGCATCACATAAGCTTATAATTAATTTAACACGTTTATTCCTTGATTTTGCTAAAATAGCTTATTATTTCAAAATAAATCCAAAATTAGTGTAGTAAATAGGAAAATAAGATATTTTAGTTATTAATCAACTAATTACAGTAATTAGTAGTGTATTTGATCATTATGATTCATATTGCATTTTTATTGAAATTATTTAAGTTTAATTAAATTAATTTTTAAAAGAACAAAAACCAAATGGCTACTTTGCAATTGTGTAATTAAACACAAAAGGGATATTCTTTAAAATAATAACAGCCCAATGCACATGCTCAATCCCTCATCTGCCCGGTCCAGGTCCAACCCTTTTCACTCTCCATACACCAATCACAACTCGCCACGTCACCTCTCCATAACACTCACACAAGAAACACAGTGAATCTAAATCGTCTGTTCCTCAGATCAACTGCTCACAATTTGTCTCTGTTTTCTTATTAATTTAAAACACCCGTCAGGTTTAATCACAGTCGTCGGACCAAAAGAATCCAACGGCCACCAAAATTCCTCATTAAAACCCTTTAATTCCCGAATTTTTAGGGCGGTTGATCAGTAGATCCAATGGCTCAGATCCCATCTCCCTATCTTAAACCCTCGAGACAACCCCAACTAATGCCCAAACCCTAAATAATTTCCCACAGACTCAATCACCCCTCCCTTCCCCTTTCCTCTCTATTCTCTCAAATCCCATCACACTAATTAGTCAAGAAAACCTTGCACAAATTCATGTAAGGTCGAAAATCTCTCAAAAATCATCCCTTTTGTCTTCATTACCCATGATTCTTGCTGAATCTTTACCAATTCGTCTTTGAGATTCAAAACTCCCTAAATTCGAAACCCTATACCAAACGATGCAAGGTCAAATCATCAGAAATCCTTTATATTTTGTTAAATCAGTGGCATGCATGGCTATCTCACAGTGCTATCATACTTATTCTTGGTCCATAGGTCAAGCGAAGAGACCTCTGGACATTGAGGCTCTTACCCGATGGAGTTTGCCTTCAACGGTCAACTCTCCCACTCTTAGGTAAAATCTCTATTGATTTCCCTCTGTCTTCTATGATTTTCACCTGATTATGCTCACATCACCACACGTTCGTTACTCTCCACTACCGAGTGTGATTTATGATGAACCTAAAGCACTGAATGCCAATATAAATAGGGGCTTCAATGCTCTCCCCTAACACCTAACAATTTGAGAAAACAATCTAATACGAGTTTGCAAAGTCTATTAGAAACCATAGTTTCTAATTGATCCTTCATTTTTCTCTCTTTTCGGTTCTGAGTTTAATTCGTGGGTAGTTGTTTGAGCTTTGGTACCTAAACGTCTAACAAGAATCCTTCTTTGGTTTGCAGCTCAAAGGAAGGTTGGTACTTCGACCCCTTCCTTTCTTTTAATCATTTTTGGTTAAAATCATGTCTACCATGTTATTTTCTAATGATTGTTTCTTTTCATGATGTTGTTGTTAACTTGTGTTTGATAGTCATGCTTTGCATAAGAACCAACAATTTTTCTTAATGTCTTGAGACTGAGTTAACACTAATTGACTGCTCTTGCATGATTAATGAATGCTCCTTAGTCACTGAACAAGTGCTTGACGTCTCGTGGTCGACATTACTATTCACACGAACAAGATAGGGAATAGAAGCAAATTCTTATGACTCAGCTCTATCGCACGATCTAGATAAAAAAGAAGGGTATTCATCCTAAATATCCTATAGCCTAATGTTTATAAGTATGATACGCCACATACCCATAAATAGGACTCTACTAGATTAGGCTTGCATTCTTTCGAGAACACGACCTGCTGTGATACCACACCTGTCATAACCCAACCCTAGGAGGTGCGAACGGCACACGATGCCTGAAGGCTCGTGTGAACCAATGCATACTCTTTATACCTTTTGTTCATGAGTTCTGGGCCATTGAGGCCTCCAAGTAATAATTACCAAAATGTAAAATGAGTACAACTGAATAACAAGGACAACACTGGGCCATATTATTGGTGCATGGGAACCTTATCTTTGCTGATGCCGGGTAATGCTGTCCTGATTCTGAAATTAAGATTGCCCCAATTCCCACTACTTTGAAATTTGCTTCTCTGTCGAAGAAAATTTTCCATCCTAGGTATGACCTTACGATGTCTTCTCCGGCAAACAACATTTCTTCATCCAGAAAGTATGTAGTGAGCGGCTCGTAATCCTTATCTACCGGGTTCTCTATGAGGTGATCGGCTAAAGATTGTCCGTTGATGGCCTTCTGCATTATGTATACAATGTCGAACTCGCTGAGAAGAATCTACCATTTGGCTAGTTTTCCTGTGGGCATCTTCTTCTGGAAGATGTAATTGAGCGGGTCGAGCCAGGATATCAGATCTGTGGTGTATGCCGACATGTAGTGCCTTAATTTCTAGGTGATCCATGTCAAAGCACAGCACTTCCACTCTATTAGAGTGTATTTGGCTTCATACGATGTAAACTCCTTGCTCAAGTAGTAGATTGCCTGCTCCTTCCTCCCGATCTCATCATGTTGTCCCGATACGCATCCAAATGCATTGTCCAACACTGACAAGTACAATAATGGCTTCCTGGGCTTGGGGGAACCAACACCAGCGGATTTGACAAGTACTCCTTGATCTTGTTGAAAGCTTCCTGACATTCTTCTGTCCATTTCGTAGCAGTATCCTTTGTTAACAACTTGAAGACGGGCTCAAAAATTACCATAGACTGGGCTATGAATCCGCTGATGTAATTTAATTTGCCTAGGAAATTCATCACATTCTTCTTGCTCTTAAGCGGTAGTAAGTCTTAAATGGCTTTGATATTTGAAGGATCCAGATCTATACCTTTCCTGCTTACGATGAAACTGATTAATTTTCTGGCGAGGACTCTGAATGCACATTTTGCATGATTTAACTTCAGACTGTACCTCTCCAAGAGTTCGAAAAACTTCTTCAGATCACCTAGATGTTCTGCACTTGAGTTTTGATGATGATGTCGTCCATTTATACCTCGGTTTCCTTGTGGATCATGTCGTGAAAGAGGGTCGTCGTGGCCCTCGTGTAAGTAGCACCAGCGTTCTTAAGGCCGGATGACGTGACCCTGTAACAATAAAGTTCCCAAGGTGTAGAGAATGTTGTCTTCTCCGCATCTTCTTCATGCATTGGGATTTGATGGTACCCGGTGAAACAATCCATGAACGACTATAGCTTGTGCTTTGCACAATTGTCGATAATGATATGAATGTTTGGAAAAGGGAAATCGTCCTTTAGACTGGACTTGTTATGATCTCGATAGTCCACACATATCCTGATCTTCCCATCTTTCTTTGGTACTGGTACGACATTTTCCTACCATGTGGGATAATTGGTGACTCTTACCAAGTTTGCCTCTATCTGCTTGGTTCTTTCTTCTTTTATCCTCAAACTCAAATATGGCTTGAACTTCATGGGTTTTTGTTTGACTAGCGGTATGGCAGGATATGTAGGAAATCGATGCGAAATGATGTCGATACTCAATCTGGGCATGTCATTATATGACCACGCGAATACTTCGATGTATTGTCGGAGGAGCTCGATCAGTTCTTCTTTTAGATTTACTTCTAAATGGATGCTGATTCGAATTTCTTTCACGTCTTCTTTGATTTATCTGGAATCATGCATTCGTCGTACTCCTTGTAGTCTGGATCCATTTGCTCGAGGGTTTCGTTGTATGTCATAATCACGGAACGCGGTTTTTATCATTTTGAACTGAAAGGAAAACTAAGTATAAATGAAGCAATAAATAAAATTGCAATAATTTCAAGAAAAGAATTCTTTTTATTTCATCAAAGGTAACGTCTAAGCGTTCGAGGAGGCAATCGATAAAAGAGTACAGGAAAGGTTCAAGCATCAATTGACCGCTTGTTTTTTCCAGAGTTTTACAATTCCACACTACCAAGAATATCGACGAACCAGAATGGACTCGCAGTCCAATTCTACAAGTTCTCTCATTGTTCGGCATCCCAAATGGTCGTTGTCTTGATATCAACTTTGTCACAACATTCCTCGATGATGGTCATGAACAATCTTCCCATTTAATCAATGATGTCATCCTCTGGTGTTGAGCTCTGACATAGACCCGGAACATGCTCTGGCACAAAAGCCTTCTTCTTCAAGCTACTTGAGTAACTTCAATGTAGAGGCTGATACCCCAAACTAGCTCTACCTTTCTGTAACTTTGGCTCAATCGGCTCTGTTATCCCATTTGATTGGGCTCCCAGCTCGGTCCCTGGTCGGTACCCATACTTCATCATTTCTCTCATAGACATCGTTGATCTATATGGTGACTGCATACCTAGAATTTTCTCAGCCTCCTCTATCTCCGTGGTCTGCATGATCTCGACCGCATGAAAAGCGACCCCGTCCAATCCTTCAATGAACAGAACTACATGTTCTAGATAAGCTGATTGGCTCTATTCACGGTGAACTACGATCTCTTCACAACCCCACTCGAACTTCTTGCACTGGTGGAGGGTGGATGGAACTGCCCTTTCCATATGTATCCAAGGTCTTCCGAGAAATAGGTTATTTGAGGATGAAATGTCCATTAATTGGAACAGTATTGGTAACTCAACTGGTCCAATTTTCAGAGCTAAGTAA
The DNA here is from genome assembly GCA_000715115.1 of Nicotiana otophora. Taxonomy (NCBI): domain Eukaryota; kingdom Viridiplantae; phylum Streptophyta; class Magnoliopsida; order Solanales; family Solanaceae; genus Nicotiana; species Nicotiana otophora. Next base: position 33,208 of record AWOL01S0034011.1, on the reverse strand, counting down.
ATTTCCCCAATGACGTCTTTTGGCGACCCGTCGAAAGGTCTCACCCTCACATGGCTTTCTTTCACATTACTCAGATGAATACCCAACTCTCATAGATTAGAGAGAGGGAATATATTGACTTCGGATCCTCCATAAACAAGTAATCGAGACACCACTTTATATTCAAACTTGACGGTGATGTGTAAAGCTCTGTTACAACCTACGCCCTCTAGTTGAAGTTCATCTCTTCGGAAGGTAAATAATGTTCGCGTTGACCATCGTACTGATGGTTGCTGCCAATGCCTCGCTAATAGTGTTTCTCAGCACACTTACTCTGCTTAACACGTTCATCAAGGCTTTTTTGTGAGTATCAGAACTTATTAGCAGATCCATGATCGATATATATGCAAGGTTTTTCATCAATTGTACCTCTACGGACTATTCGTTTTGCGGACATCTTCTTCCAAATTTCTGCGGCCTCAGCATCTGTTATATTCCTCCTCTGAATCTGCTCTCTTCCTGGATTTCCTCAGTTTACCTCTTCTAGAATCCATCATCTTGCCTTTCCCTTTCCATGAGCCGCTTTGGAATCTGGTATCTTGCCTTTCCCTTTCTGCTGATATGTCCACGGGACTGTCTTGTATTCCCGATCCTCCTTATTCCTGATAGCGGCGGTGGAATGTTGCCGGTATGTGTGGACTATCACTTGAGGTTCTAACTGTACGATGATCATCATAGTTCTTTGGGGTTGAACCCTTGCAGCCTCGGCGTTCCCTGTTGTGATGATAGTCCCTTTCAAATCATACTCTTCATCCAAAGCGATCATAATTGATCTGTTGTTCATGTTGTTTGGCAATGGGTTACAGTTCACATTTGGTGGAGCTAGGGTGCACTGTGTGGCTCCACTTTTGATCAGTGACTCAATTTCATTCTTGAACCTGAAGCAATCCTCTGTATCATTCCCCAGTACACCTAAATGGTAGACGCACCATTTAGTTGCATCAAAGTACTTAGAAGGATGCTTAGGAATCCTCCCTTCTACTGGATATATTAAGCCAGCCCTTCTCAGTCTTTCAAACAATTTAGCCAAGGTTTTAGCAATCGGTGTGTAGTTTATGGGACCCCTTTCTTCAAAATTTGGGTGAGGTCGGGGTGCATAGGTGGGTCGATTTTGATGAGTGGTGGTCTGAACTGGAGCGTATGGTCGTGGCGTATTTGGATTTGTATAGGCGTGAGGTAGGTTGTATTAAGGTTGGGGATTGTAGTATGGTTGTGTGTTATATACTGGAGCATAAGTAGGCGGGTGTGGGGAATGGGTGTTCAGAGCTTAAGAGTTGTTTCTATGGCGTGAATTGGACTGGTAATAGGGAACAACTGTTGATACCTCTTCCTTTGTTTTCTTTCCACTGCTTATCGAACTAGACTGAATTCTTTGCTAGCTGCTAGCAACGCTGCCATGCATTGTACATTGCCTGACTTGATGTCATCCTCTAAAAAGTCTCCCATCTTAACTACGTTCGGGGAACTGTTGCCCTATCATGTCCATCATCTTTTCAAAGTAGATTTCGTTTTGAGCCCTGATGAAGTACTTAGTTAGCTCATTGTCATCTAACGGGGGTTGTCTCTGGTGGCCTCTGACCTCCAACGACATGCATATTATTGAAATGATTCTGACGGCTTCTTCTGCAAGTTTACCACGGCGAACGTATCTGAGTAATTTTTGTGTTGAACCGGAAATGGTTGATGAAATCTTCTACCATATCTTTCCATTCTCCGGGATCCTGGCGAGTGTAACAAGTGAGCTTGTCAAACTCCCTACAAAATAACTTCATCCTTAACTTCTCATTACTTCCTACTCCAACCAGCTTATCGCAGTAGGCTCTCAAAGATGTCACATTTTGGAGGCTTGTACCCTACTGGCATGTCCAATTCAAGGTGTATGCAGAAATCCTCGTAATCTAGACTCTCACTCACTTGAACGACCTGAACGTTCTTGATTTGTTATCTCAATGCTCGCAACTATTCAGATACCGACTTTTCCTCTTTATACCTTGCTTCCCTCTCCATTTCAGCATATTGATCAACATCATAAGGCAAGCTAACCGTGAGAGGTACTGTGGAAGTGGGTTCTGAAACGACATACACGGGTGGAACATATCGCTCGTGTGCAGCGGTATGTGCTGCAGATATGTGTTGGTTTTGATTTTTGGTAAAGGTGACGCCGTCGCAAGGAGGGGTATGAACTGTGTTGGTAGTGACGGGTGGGTTTTGCGGTGTCCGAACATAATTTGGTACTTAAGGGGTATGTATAGGAGGACTTAGTGGGTTTGCAGGGGTTACTGGGGGTACAACCTAGGTTGTAGTGACTGAAGTCGGAGTATTGTTTGCTTGGCATGTAGTTGAAGGAAAGTGATCAGGGATTGAGTCTAGGGAAGGAAAGCAATGTGGTTGTGGAAGCATCGTCACGGCCAGATGCGCTAATTCCCGAATGTGTTGTACTTCCTCCCTCAATGATTCCATCTTTTGTGCCATCCTAGCAACATGTTCATCGTTCAGAGTATCATTCGTTTCTCCCGATTTCCCCGGGCTATCATCTATTACCAATGCGTGTCCAATCGGGTCATCTGCCATAGATGTCTTTCCTTTTGATCTCAAGTGGTATGGTGGTTCAGCCATTTTTTTGATTCAACACAAACCAACCTCTGTTTCAGGGAATAATAATAAAGTAATGCAAGACATGAAAAGAAAAAGAAGAATATTAGTGAGTTTCAGTGTTTGCACAAATATGAGTACATAGATAAGTTAGTTCTCGTATTCAAATAAGCGTGTTTCCTAATGAGCGAGGGACCTCTCTTTGTCAGAGGTGAGCCACGGTCGCAAATATTTGACAAACAATTAGATTTGACACGTTTAGATCCGAAGCAAACTTTGGTTTTCATTAATAATATTTGGATTCTAATAGGAGGGAACAAGTATTACAACATTGTTTCTCCAATATCCATAAGATTACATGGGCTTATAACTTGCCCTTAGGGAAATGAAAAGGGTGCAAGATAAAAGGTGTTGATAGGGAAAGGAAAGGGGAAATCAACTAGCCGCTAGTAGCCATCCCTGAAATCATCTCCCATTATCTTCTTCCTCTTCCAGTTCCTCTTTTTCTTCAGCATCGTACTAGGGCTCCTGTCGTGCCCTGTTTTCTCGCGAAAGCAGGTTTCGACATGTGAAAACGCTTTTAATATGGGTATTAAAAGAGAGGAGTCGCCACCTAAAGATTCTAAGGTGCGTTAAGGCAGCTATTTGCAAATAACTCTGTTCGATTAGTCTACGTCACCAAAGATTGGGTAAGGGCTCAAATTACTTCAAAGAGAAGGTGTTAGGCACTCTTCGAGATCCACAACTATGGGTCCCGACCGAAGTTGAAGCTATGTGGGATTATTGGATTACGATTGTCCTAAGTGATCATGTAAGTGAATGAAGATAAGGAATTTAAAGGTTCTAAGCAAGTGTAGAGAAAACAACATTATAATTAAACTATATAAATACAAGTCTCAGAGGGTACAAGGATACAATTGTGTTGGTCTATATTTGATGACTAAATGGGAACAACATGCATATAAGGGGGGGGGAGGGGGTGGGAGTCCTATGTTTCTTAGCCTAAAGGATCACCCCATGCAACATAAATAATACTTCGCAACTCCCTTAGGGTAGGAGTTGCTCATATTATTCAGCGAGCATAGACTATCATCTCCTGCTACTCGATTACTATGTTAAAGTTGTTACTTAAAGGCGCTCTAACTCAATTCTAGGTCGCATCCTATCCGTGCACTACTCGTCCCATGCCTATGGTCCAGTAGGTTTTGGACCTACTATTGGGTGGTTCTAGACTTTACTTAGGATGCTCAAAATGATTAAACTAGGCACGCATTCAAAACATATAGGACTTCACATAAAGGCAACAAATGGCTCATGTTCGCCTCCACACATAAGCAAGAAATGCATGCGGGCAGATTTAGGCAGTAGACGATTATTATGCGTTAGTGTCGTTAAATCCTATAGGCATGGTTTCTATATGATTATGATTTCCTGTATTTGTACAGGCAGTACTACAACTTTATATTAACGAATTTATGGCTTATAAATGTTACAAACCCTATAGGCATGATATCTAAATATTGCGTAATGAGGCAGTGAAACAACTTGAAAGCCCAGGATTAGCAGCGTTGATTTCATAAACGGTTTCTGATGCGAGTGACAATGTCCTATAGGCAGGATTTCTAACAGTGACAATTAGACTTGATTTTATCACCCTTTATCCCTATATGCATATTATCTAAGTGAGGCAGTATAATGAAAATAATGGAAGCATCTAATTAATTAATTAGCCCTATAGTCATGGTATCTAAATGAGTATACCAAATGTGTGTATCATTGTATCCTATAGGCATGCTGTCTAATAATTAAACAAGACGTTTGATCCCTATAAACATGTTTGGTCCCTATAAACATGTTGTCTAAAGCGTTCAATAGTAGATATTGAAACAAGTGTAGCAATTACTTAAGCTATCATGCTTTGAATAAGGTACTAGCATCAGACAAATTAAGTGAAGTGTGTACGATTCCTACAGACATGATTTCTATTAGTGTGTAAAATCAAAGCACGTCAAAGCAAATATCCAACAAAGAAATTTAAACCCTATAGGCATGCTTTTCTACCTGTTCATGCGAGCATTAGAATACCCCAGCCCCCTTTCTTCATTAATTCCCCATCATTTGTTTAACAAATTATTACAGCCCAAATGAAATAAATACATACCTAAACAAAAATCTAAAATAACCCAGCGATGCATCTAGGCCTTCAAATAGGCTTTAAAATTCGGACAGGCCCATATCCCAGGCGCAGACAGTGTGCTCAAAACCACAGTACCACCAGATTCAGCAGTGCCCGCCCAATACAACAATTTTCTTGCCCTGTCCACTACCAATTACAGATAATGAAGACACGAATGGCGACTCATGTAAACCAAAATAATTTAAGATAACTCAAATTCTAAGGAAGAGCATACGCACATTTGGACCCTAATATTACAACTAGCAGGAGAAAGAATTCTAAACTTCTCAAGGACAAGACACGCATTTGAATATCACATAAACACACATAAGATGTAGAGGATAGAATGGACATATACAAGGGCTTTCAGATTAGTAAACAAGTTCCAAGTAACAGGCTTCTTGGGCTATAGATGATTTAATTGCAGGAATCTGGCTTACAAGAATCCATAAGGCAAAAGTACTAAGCATGAGAGTTCAAAGCAGGCATGGTCATGAATTAATTCCAAGAAGGTTAACAAGTAGCAATGACATGCTCAAGAGGCAGGGACCGACAGGAATCTTCACAAAAGGATCTCATAATAAGAATGCAGGGCAAAACAGAACTAAGAATTGTAGGCCAATCCATGACAAGCATAGGTATCATTAAGAAAAGCTTATTAAGATCATTCAGGGTCAACAGTACCACAACAACTAATTAGCAGGCAAGTACCTAATTCTGAGAATGCAGGTTGATCACATATAGCATGTTCAATTATGCATATCAAATATGACCTAGGAAATAAACTCAAGCAAACCTAGTACTAACAGGCATGGGCCTGTAGAGTAATATTGTGGTAACAAGATTGTAGTAAAGCATGCAACTATGGTACAAAGTTGGGGTTCACAAGTGGCAGAGAAATATTCCTATCTGAAAAGTTCAGAATCCATATGATCATGTTAAGAAAGTGAGCAAGTAGCAAGTTGTGCATGAATGACTTACCATGAAGAGGGAATAGCACATTTGAACAATTTCTAGGCAGGTATGAATTACTAGTAAGTTTTAACAAAAGAATTCAAAACAAAGTATAAAGATACACACACACCGGACATTAGTCAAGTTTATTATTCGAACCGGGCAAACATAGAGAGAGCGTGAATTAACTTAATTAACTACTCATGATTCTATGATTAGAAACCAAATCGAGTTGAGGCATTAAAACTGCAGAATGTCATTAAGGCGAACATGATGGAAAACAAGGGTAACACAGTAGAGAAATCATATTGACTCACAGATGTTCAAGTAACATTGATCTACAAAGTACGAACCAAAAGAGAATGGAATTGCAAGAGTCAAGGATACTTACCAGTTGCAAATTAACGAACAAGTAAATGATGAAATTAAGTTTTGGCAGTAGCTGAATTAGCAGTAGCAAAGAGAGAGCAACAAGCTCCCAGAATCTCAGTGTGTCAAAGTTCCTAAGGGATTCAAGTAAAGGTGTCAAACGGGCCGGGTTGACCCGATTTCGGACCGGCCCTGACCGGTTTTAGATCGGACCGGACCTGATCGGTAGGTAGGGGGCCGGGCCGGGCTGGGTTGGGACAGGGAACGACTTGTGCCGGGTAGGATTGTGGTACCGGTTAACCAAACCGATAAGAACCGTTACTTTCTAGTCAATTGGAATCGGTTAACCGGACCGACCCGGACTGGTTCAACGACTATTTCAAATTTAGTTTTTTTAAATATAGGTGACCGTTGGTTGTTGAATTTTTTAATATTTGTTTGGGCATTATTTTCAAAAATAATTCTTTTAGTATTTACTAATTTAGCCCTTTGAAAAACTATAAATATATCCCCCCCCCTCCCCCCCTTATTTCTTCACTCATCTCTCAATTCTCAAATCCAAATTCTCAATTTTCATTCTCTCATTCTTCACCTAAATTGCTATCAACTATTTGGCTCTCATTTTTTTTACAATTTTATTTATGGTATTATTTGATGTTTGAACAATTGACGTTTTTATGTGGTAACATCGGAGTTGCGAAATTCAATTTCAAGACTTCCAAAATCATTGAGTATTCAATTTATGGCGGAATTCTGTGTTCTCTTTCCAACTCTTTCTCTTATTTAATATTTTATTTGCATATTTAATTTTTATTAGTAGTTAAATTTTCACAATATGTTTAATGCTGCAAAAAGTGTTTGTAATAAGGTTGTTAATCGGGGTAAACGGGGAAATAAAAAAAGAGGTAGTACTTCAACTTCTAGTAGTAATTTAACTTTACACATATTTTTGAAATATCACCTGAAAATAATATAGATTATGAACAATTACAGAAAGATTTCGGTATAGAAGATAATTATTTAGAAATTAAAGATAAGACACCATTTACACCTAGTAGTGTTGGAGTTTGTAGCAGGGGTGGTCGTCATGACACTAGTCCACATGTGGCCCCGACTAGTAATCGGAGAAGGAGAAGTAAAGTTTGGAAATATTTTGAGGAAATAGAGAATTCTAATAGAGTTAGATGAAGAATTTGCAAAGATGATTTTAAACATAAGACTGGAGGAAGTTTAGGTGGGAATGGACACTTAGTAGGCGTTTGGACATTAATCCAAAAAAAAAAGATTCAAATTTGGAATTTCACTAAAATTTGAATTGAAGATGAAGTTGTCTTTGGTTATAATTTTTGCAACATAGTTGGATGTCTTTTTTTCAACATATTTTGCAACAAAATACTAGCAACCTTCCCATTTTCAAGTGAGATTGGAAAAACTATAAGATTTTGATAACCAACCATTGTTTTCAAAAATAATTTTGAAAAAAAAGGAAATTTTTTTTATGTCCAAATGGTCTCTTAGTAGACATATTAGAATTACTCATCCTATAGAATGGGGCTCTGATTTAGATGAAAATCAAGGAACTCTAAACCCTAGTACTGGAGGGCTTATGAATATGATAAAATGAAGGATCGTGAGAAGTTAGTAAAAATGATTGCTTTGGGTTATCTACCTTCTTTCTTTTGCTTCTTCATCATATATTATTATGTATATTCAAAGGATTTATAATCCTTTATTTAAAGGTATCCTGAGAAATACTTATAATTTTGATATCTTTAGACTTCACGGACAATATCAGACATACATACGTTATTTGTTTGACCACCTTCCTTGTAGAGTTTCTCTAACTTCTGATATTGGCCATGCTGTTAATGGAAATAATTATTTGACAATTACATGTCATTGGATAAATGATAATTATTATAAGCAAAAATATATTATCACTTTTAAATATGATGAAGATCAAAGTCATACTGGTATTTTTATAAGTACTACTATTTGTGAAGTTGTTGCATTTTACAATCTTAATAAAAAAGTATTGTGTATGGCTTTTGATAATGCTTCTAACAATAATGTCGCTATTTCAATATTAAGACTACATTTGAAACCACCACTTAATGAAAGTTTTCACGTTAGGTGTGCATGTCATGTTTATAATTTAATCGTTAAAAGTGGCCTTGATTTATTTTCGACTAAGATTACTCATGTTAGAAGAGTATTTGGTGTTATTCAAGGAAATAATAGACAATCTAGAATTAGGGAATTTAAGACTATGTGTACCTAACATAACGTTAACCCCAGATTCATGCCAGATAAAATTGTTACTAGATGGAATTATACATACTTATTTTTAAAATATTGCTATAAATATAGATTACCGATAACTAAAGTTGCTAATGCACATTGTACTGATCCAAACCGTAAGTTAAAACTAATACTTGGGAGGCCATTAATGATGTTGTTAAATTTTTACATAAATTTTATATAGCTACTGTTGAGTTTTCTGGAGAATATTACCCTAATGTTAGTATGGCTTTAGTACATATAGCTGAAATTTCTTTTCTACTCTCTGAATTTAAGAAAAAACAAATATAAGGATGCTGTTGAAAAAATGAAAGCAGAGGTCAAAAAATATTTCTTTCTAATTCCTCATATTTACTTAATTGGTGCTATTTTAAATCCTTCTATTAAGATGTCTAGTTGTCACCAATTAATCAATGCTTTATATACTTATATAGAGATTGGACCAACTGAAACCCATCTGAATTTATCACTCCAGAAGATGGCCAAGAAGTTCATATTGATTATGATGAACTTACTAAGGCCATGCAAAATCTTTGAAGTTCTTGATTTATATTTAATAATTCAAATTTGAATTTACTCTTTTTTCTTTAATGTATTTGTTGTAAAATGTAAACTTTAATTTGTATGTTTGAATTAAAAAAAGAACTTGCAAATTATAAGTTCAATTTTTTTCCATCTTCATTGTATTATCTTAAATTCTTAATGAAATATTCAAATATAAGGCTTTCAAAGACTTTGAAGTTTTTTTTTTCAAAATTCCAAATAAAAGGATTTTAAAGCCTTTGAAATTTATTCAAACACTCTTTTTATAAGATTATTTTTATATTTTATATTTTTATTTTATTTTAATATAAATTACGACAATTATACAAAGTACACAAAAAACAATCTGGCCCGTCCCGGAACCGTTTCGATTCAAATTTCACAGGCGAGGCACGGAACCGGTATTTTGAAAGCGGTAACCAGACCGGTACAGAGACTGACCGGTCTCCTTTTCCACTAGCCCGACCCCTTGACACCGATATTTTCAAGTAAACCCTGGGCAGTGATTGCACTAAGAAAGAGAAACAATCAAACTCCGGTGGCCTTGGCTTTCAGTCAGCCAAAGTCTCAAGTTTCAAAATAGTAGAATAAGTGAGAGTGAGAGAGTAATAGCAGGGATTAAGATCTGTCATTGGGGATTTAGGGGAGGGGTTTTTTATAGTGATACATTAAGCAAACAAACAAGGAAAGAAAATCAATCAAGTTCAAACAAGGGAGGAAAGTTACATACCGAAACTATTCCAAATCAGAATAGGTAAAATCAAACAAACCCCACTTTGATAGGAAGACTAAATCGACCAAGGATCCCACCGAATCGGAATCGTGTGGCCTTGTTGTTGAGTGTATCGAGTCGAAAACATGGTAACTATCTAGAATTTGAGCCAAACAAACCTCCTCGAAACATCAGATTCCTTAAATAAACAAGTACCAAATGAATAATGTCAAGAAAATAGGAATGAACAGATGTGAGCATAGAGAAAGGAAAGGAAATATGGAAGATTTCCATGTTATCTTTGATTGGGACTGGGATGTGAGTGGGGCGGCTAGGGTTTCTCTCAAAGAAGAAGGGCGGGTGTTTGAAGGCGGCGCAGACGGGCAATGGGGTCTAGGGTTTGGGCTATGGGGATATAAGGAGAATGGGGAATTTATTATGGGTCGTTGATCATTTGAGATCAACGGCCGAGATTAAAGGGCGCTAGGGTCGGGTCGCAAATGGGCAGGCTTATTGGGTCGCTTTGTTTTGGGCTTTTGGGGGTCAATTGGGGTTGGGCTCATTTGTTTGGACCTTGATTGGTCCGAAAACTAGGCATAACTTGGGCCAAACTTTAACATAATGATATTAAGAGAAACTAAATTAATAAAATAGCTAAATGAGTATAAAAACTATAATTTAAACAAATATGTATTTACAAATAATAGTTGAAGGTTGTAAATATATAAATAGTTATTTTGACCCTAAATAAAGTAATAAAAATGAAATTAGTTGTAACATATAGGCTATTATTGAAAAATTTAAATAGCTCAAAAATACAAATATAATTATATGTAATGAAGTAAAAATATTATAAAACGTATATGTGGATTTAAATAATAAATTTGGATGATTAAGTCATCACAAAGTAATTTGCAAAGGGTAAATAATAAAGATTTGAACAATTTAAGTGCAAGAAAATCAATTTTAAAGTCTTAACAATTCTGAAAAATTATAGAAAATACTTATATAACCCCAATAAATCGGATAATAGCGCAAAATGATATTTCGAAAGTATATATAATATTTATAAAATATGAGGACAAAATTGAATAACAACAACTCCTCTTCGGGATCTTCTTCTGGTTTTGTCTCAGATTCAATTTGTATACACTCGACCACTCGATCATCATCCTACACGAGTGGCAGCATATGATAAACTGAACCTGGGACCACTTGGAGGTGCATGGAGGTAGTCACAAGGTAGTGAGGAAAAATCTCGTGATAGATTTGTAAGGCTACTTTTGCATCTTCCAGCCAGGCCATTCCTTCTTTGCTTGGTTGGGCCAGCTAGTCCTCTTCACTATTCCACACATAGTATTCGAGACTGCACCATGAATTCTGACCCATCAGAATCATAATTAAATCATTCCACTCCTCCTGAAGTCTCCTTATTCTTGGGATCGGGATCTGCCCATTGTACTCATCTTCATACATAGTTTTTCCGGTCTAGAGGGTTACATCCTAGATTAGACCAAACTGCCCGAGAACTCGTAGGGGTGCATATGGCTGAATGCCTTCGAGTCCTATCAGCTCGATGAAATACTTCTGAGAGTCCTTAGAATTGCCCTACCGCTCAGCCACGAAAGCTTCAAGTTTATCCAAACTCCGCTCAAGTTTGTCAGCATCTCTCTCCATTCTTCTTGTTCGTCCGGGGATATCAAGTGCCTCATTCACTCATTGTGACTCTGAATCATATTACTAACACCCAAAAAGTAATCAAATGTGCCTCTCATTGAAAGAAGTGCTCTGTGGCCTATATTTGGAGTAGCAGGTTGTAGCCTTTGAAGAAATTGTACCCCCGGGAACATGCAGACAGTGCTTTGAGAGTTTCTTCCAATATCATAGGCACCAAGGTGTCTTGGAGGTTACCTCGAAATGTTTCCAAGACCATAGGTAGTAACTTGATGTTGATTTGTCCTCTCCTCTGTGGGAAAACTATTAATCCTAGCAGCGCCAAAGAGAAGGTTAAGGGGCGGAGACTTTCCTAGATCGCCTTATCACATTGGAACTCTCCCAAGTACCATTATTATCTCTCTTGATGTCCAAACCTGTCAAACAATTGGTCCTGTCTTACCCATCCATCTTTAATGTTCCTCAGACTCTGACTACTTACAAAACCCAAAGCATCGAGAAACCTGTAGTCGGGCATGGTAACCGGTAGTAGCGGCTTTCTCCCAGTAAACGGCAGCTCTGTAAAGCTGATAATTTCTTCCAATATTGGCACCAATCACAGTCCGCGAACTTGAAAACTACTTTGGCAGAATCCCAAAATTCTATTAGCAAACGGGTAAGCACCATGTCAGCCCAAATATTCAATAAGGCATTCAATGCTCCTAGGTGCGTCCTAATTTTATTTCCATGCTCTAGGAAAATATTCTTCCACCATTGCTTTAGCTTTTGCGGCGCTCCTATGACCATATTGATTTCGGGGATGTTCTGGTTGATTTCCATTTCTGAAGAGGGTAGCAATGGTTTGATAGGTGTTTTGCTCCGGATCTTTAGTGTCTTATCTTGATTGGTTCGTCGTTCCACAAAATTCATATCGCTGGGTGCATGACCCGTTGACATTAAGCTGGCTTTCCTAATTATGTGTTGATGCTAAGGGCCGACTCACCTAAGATTTATGCAGTATGACCTATGTTTTCTAGAGTAGTGTGTTTCCTAATATTTGCGTTGGACTGAATACTGCGAGAAGTTATGTCAGTTGACCTGACGAAGCCATTCTATGAAGCTAAAGAATTTTGAAAGAAAGTTCGGAGGGGTGTAAAAGACAATCATCGCGTGCCATTATGTGTGATATTGTATGGCCAAGACTCGATAGGCAAAATATGATGACAGTGTATATAAAAAGGTAACAGATAGTGGGATATCAGTAATAACATTAAAGCAAGTAGATAAGTACATGATGAACAAGTAAGGAAAGTAAGCACATATTTGCAAATTAAGCACTGTTAAAGCAGTATATAAACAAATGTTCCTAAATTCTAGGTCTAGTCTAAGTTTTCTAAGGTCAGAACCTAAGTGTAGTCCCCAATAGAGTCGCCATATTGTTGCTTCCTATTTTGTACAAGTCAAAACAAGATTCAACTAGTGGTTTCCCTATTGATGATAAAAGAGAGTTGCTGCCCAATATTTAAAGGTATACTATGATACCTATTTAATTATTAAGATCATTATCCTATTAGTCTGCTAACCAGTGAGATTTGGGTAAGAGTTCTTGTTCTTTTAAGGGGAAGGTGTTAGGCACCTCCAGAATCTACCTAAGGTAGCTCCATAAGACATAGACAAAGTTCGGGGAATTTAGATGTCTATATCTTACTTAGTTAGTGATTAAAATTGTATGTCTTACCTTATGTTATGTTTTAAACTTATCAATTTTAATAGAGGGGTAGTATATATGTCTTGAAAAGGGTAAGTTTTCTTTCAGAGAAATGCCTTTGAAATGTTTATACAGTTAAAAAGTGTTTAGAAAAGACGGATTTATAACACTTACTTACTAATAGAATGGAGTTAAGTTTAAAATATTTGATTTTCGGGACCAAGTGGCTTTTGCATAATATTAGGAAAATGGGGTTTAGATATACCTTGAAAGTTGATTTCAAATCTCATATTCAAATATGAAGAAAATCATTTGAAGATCCTTAATTGCAGCAGCGTTTTGCTTATTTGTAGAAATAACCCGCTTTTGAAATTATTTTTCTGAGTTTTCTAGTTTTGTTCTTGTTTTAGAAAGAAAGACGGTTGACTTTGCAAATCTGTCTTAGTTTCAAAAACTTCATGAAATTTTTTTAGTAAAAAAAAAACAAAAGTTGAATAATATGAGTGATTAACAGTTAAAATTAATTACCACTAAGTTGCAATACCTTTATTTGTTTACGTACGATCATAGGGCTTGCCTAGATTGTTAATATAACTCAAAGAACTAAAAAAAAGCATTCAATCAATATCACCCATGTTATAAACATATAACAACATCAGTAGACTTACAAAAGCAATAGAGAAAAGGAAATGGACTCATGGTTTGGGCCTGAGAGGAATTATGCCCAATAGACAATGAGCGAACAGCGGTAGCTTCAAGTGACTCCAAGTTCAAGCTAGAAATTTGGGCATGAGTTCTTTGAGAAATCAACAGGCCCAACTAAGACACAAGCGTAAAAGGGAAAGAAGCTTATTAGATATATGGCCCACGATAAAACTATAACAATCATTAATATTGAGGAATGCAAATTAAGGTGAAGTCACACAGAGTAAAGCAATTCACAATGAATCCTTTTTTCCATTTAATACTAAACCTCAAGAGATTAGCAGATGTCAATAATTATAGGCTTAAGATAAAATTTCATCCATGGCTAAGATACCCTTTGGATCCCTGGCACTTCAAAGTTCACAAGGGTCTCAAGGACCCCGAGCAGTGCTTGTGCCAGAGAGACTATTTCAACCAAGAACTAAATTCAACTCCTAAATACCCTCAACCACTCACACTTACTCTTCCCTATAGGTTTAAATTCTAATGAGACACTCAATGTAAATTTCAATAAAACAGTAATGACAACACATAAGGAGATGTACATTTCCTATAGGTGTCTGTTCAGAACATTACAGATAACACCAATAAAGATCATAGTTCATACACAAACATGTAATACAATGTCATGCAATTTACCAGGCTTGAGAGTACTCAATAAAATCAATTACAGGTGTAGGCAAGTAATGAAAACACCAACATGCCAATACAAGAACTCAGAACAAATAAGTCATGTAGTTCAAAGCAGATGAGATATCATGTGTATTTGTCACAACCAAAAATTCACCTAGTCGTGATGGCACCTAACCCAACCCATCAGGTAAGCCAATTAACAACTATCCAATTTAAATGCGATTTATTAAGAAAACAAATGATAATAAAACTGCTTTTATACAAAGATTCCCAAGGACTGGTAGTACAAATAACGAGCTTCTAAGATTAGAATTTATAAAGCTGGTATGAAATAAATACATCATTTGTTCGAAATTTACCTCAACATATTGTTATAAATGTAAAGCTACCGTGAACAAAAGGCAGCTACAACCGGAATGCAGTTGTGTCTTCAAATCTAGCTCCCGTCGATCACAGCAACATCATCATCCAACATCTGTACACAAGATGCAGAAGTGTAGTATGAATACAACTGATCACATGTACTCAATAAGTAACAAACATAACCTTAGGATGAAAGTGTAATGATTCGACCGGTAGTTTTGAGCTCTAGCACATCATTTAGTGATTTGAGACCATAAGCAGCTTCACTTCAGGTATTATGACTTGTACGTATGGCCGGAATTGAATTTCGGGAAGTTCAGAGTTAGTTTGGGAAGAAAATTCTGATTTCGGAAGCTTTAACTTGGAAGAATTGACTAAGGTATGATTTTTGAGTAAACAACCTCAGAATCGGGATTAGAAGGTTCTAACAGGTTCGTATGATGATTTTGGACCTAGGCGTATGTCCGGTTTGGGTTTTCGATGACCCGGGAGCGTTTAGGGGCCTATTGTGGAAGTTGGTATTTTGGAAGGATTTCATAAATTTGGGATGGAGTGCATCTCAATGCTATCAATGTCTGTTTGGGATTCTGAGTCTTGGAATAGCTCCGTATGGTGATTCTGGTATTGGGAGCACGTCCGGATGTGGATTTGGAGGTCCGTAGGTCATTTCGGAGTCATTTGGCTAAAGTTGGAACTTTGAAGGTTCTTGAGGAGTTTGACCGGAAGTGGAATTTTTGATATCTGGGTCGGATTTCTATTCCGGAAGTTGGAGTAGGTCCATAAGGTCAATTATGACTTGCGTGTAAAATTTGAGGTCAATCGGACGTGATTTGATAGGTTCCAGCATCCATTGTAGAAGTTGAAGTTTCAAAGTTCACTAAGTTGGAATTGGAGAGAGATTCATAGTTTCGATGTTGTTGGGCGTGGTTTGAGGCCTCGACTAACTTCGTAATGTGTTTTGGGATGTGTTGGTATATTTGGTTGAGGTCCCGAGGGCCTCAGATGGATTCTGGATGGTTAACGGTTCAATTGTGGACTAAAGGAATGATGAGGCAGTTGGTAGTTGGTGTAACTGCACTTGCGAGGTTTTGGCCGAAGGTGCCGAGCCGCAGAAGCGAACATGAGGGGCGCAGGTGCGATTTTGGTTGAGCAGTGCTGAGACCGCAGATGCAGTTATCTTGCCGCGGAAGCGAGACCGCACCTGCGGAAGGGAAGGCGTAGAAGCGGAAGCAGCGGCTGGGGGGCATCTCCGCAGAAGCAGAATAATTGCCGCACCTGCGGAACCACAGAAGCGGTCAAGTGACCGCATGTGCGCGAATTCGCGCTGGGCAGTGAGGTTTCCTTTAAAACGGGAGTTGGACCATTTTTCACTTGGTTGGGCGATTTTGGAGAGTTTCAAGTTGGGGTTTTAATCATCTGTGCCAAGGTAACTTATTCACATCCATTGCAAGTTAAATACATGGTTTTACATAGATTTAAGCATGAAAATTATAGAAATTTGTGATTTGGAAGAAAAACCTAGAAATTGGTATTCTTTGATTTTGATCACAAATTTGGGCATGAAATTGAGAATAAATTATATATTGGTGTTCGTAATGCTATGGGTAGTGTTTATCTTCGAAAATATGCGGAATCCGGGTACGTGGGCCTGAGTGTTTGCTTTATCGATTTTTTGAACGGAGTTGGAAATTGTTTTAAATCGAATAATTAAGAGTACTATAGTATATTTTGATTGGGTTGAATCTTATTTGACCAGTTATGGAGAGACGGGCATCGCCTTGAGGTGTTAGAGGGCTTTGGAGCTGGTTATGGAACTTCGGGGCGAGGTAAGTCTCCTGTCTAACTCTGTGAGGGGGAAATTACCCCTAGGTGTTGTATATGGATTTGTGCTACTTGTTGTGGGGGTGACGAGAGCCCATCCGTAGCTATATTCATGTTATTGTCCGGTAGGCTTAGGTTCACATCATGCTATAGCTGTTTTATTTGAGCAGTCTCTCCTATTAAATTTATCTATTTTACATTATTACTTGAAACTAGACTTGTTATTGTAGAGACTTCACGAGTTCACGATTAGTTACAAATTAACTTTACTCCTCCTACGGCATGTTTCTGTGATATATATATATATATATATATATATACATACATACATACATACATACATACATACAAACTTCTTTGAAAGGTTTTTGTTAAAGAAATTAAAACTCACACGTTTATTCGTGAGTGGGGTCAAGGACCCGTCAAAGCTTCTTACTCTTATGGGATCGGGCCATTTGCCTCGGCAGGAATTTGTATTTCACTTCTCATGGGAGCGGGCCGTTCGCCTCGGTGGATTAATTTATTTATCATATGGTTCGGGCCGTTCGACCCTCGGCAGTGCACAATTTTATTATTATATTGGATCGGGTCGTACGCCTCGATGGATTTATGTACCACACTCTCATGGGAGTGGGCCATTTTCCTCGGTAGGTTAAATAGATACATCTATGGTTCACGTCGTTCGACCCTCGGCAGTGCACAGTTTTATTATTATGTTTGATCGAGTCGTACGCCTCGACATTTCCTATATCGTATCCTCAGGGAATCGTGCGTAATATTTGGCAAAAAGCCTGAGTATCTGTGAGTGTTCCCCATTTAGGTTATGAAAATCTATCTGATGAGATCCACTTTATATATATATATATGTGCTGCGGTTAAGGAGGGAATTTCAAATGGGGAGCTTGGGTTTCTCGTAAAGAGGGGTATTTGTATCACATGATCTATACTTGTTTATCTCATTTATTTGCTCTGCCTCATATTTACTTACCTCTTTACTGTACATGAATTATTGGACCACTAGTAAGTGTCGATGTCGACCCCTCATAACTACTCCTCTGGGATTAGGCTAGATACTTATTGGGTACACGTTGATTACGTACTCATACTACACTTGTTGCACATTTTTGTGTTGGTACATATGTGACTAGTGGTCTTATGAGAGCAGAGGCGTGTATGCATGTGGGGACTTACGTGAGATGCATTCCATATTACGACTCCCGGCCGGCAGAGTCTCCTTCACAGTATTTATATTTCTCATGTCCAAATTTGTATTCCAGACAGATGTTGTATTTTATTTTACATTGCTAGTAGATGCTCATGCACTTATGACACCGGGTTATAGGATGATTATGGGTTGTTCTATATTGAATTCGTTAAAAGTATTATTAATTACTTTGTAAATTCATATTCTTTACTATTTAAATTGATGGAAAATATGATTTAAAAAATAATAAAAATGCAAACCTAATTACGTAATTATTGTTGGCTTGCCTGACAGTGGTGTTCGGCGCCATCATGACCCTTATGGATTTTGGGTTGTGACAACATGGTATCCGAGCATTAGGTTCACTTAGGTCTCACGAGTCATGAGCGAGTCTAGTTGAGTCTTGCGGATCGGTACAGAGACATCTGTACTTATCTTCGAGAGGCTATAGAGCTGTTAGGAGCACTTTTCTTCTTGATTCCTCATCGTGCGAATTGATTCTTTTAAGGCTTGTACCTTATTTCTTTCCTATGCAATCTTATGCGACAAGAAGCGCTTGTTATAGATTGGGAATCGAGGAATTGTCATGGTACTACGGAGGTGGTGCAGGATTCTCTTCCTGCGTGTATGATTGGGCTAGTACCGTCGCCTTGCGGAAGGTCGTCATGTCGTTTCAGCTAAGCATCAGTACTTCCTATGATTTTGAGATTTGTCATGAATTATGATGACAAGTTTTGCATTGTTATTGCACCGTGTTTGTTTAATGGTAAGATGTTTGTCTGTGCATCGAGGTAGTGAAGGACGTGAAAGGAGGTTTTACTCAGTGCATGATTCAGAGATTCAGTATTTTATTTCCGGTGGTGGAAAGGCAATCGGACTGAGAATGTTTAGGTTTGGGTTGATGAAGTGACGAGACCTGGAATTTGCGAGCGTGATGGAATTTTCATCTGTGATGTGGTGTCATCGTCTGTGTTACATCTGTTAAGTTTGCCGGTGTTATGGCCTTCTTCAAATCTCCTTTGAGGTAGAGTATTGTGAATGGTGCCAGGGAAGCGGCTGTTAGATGTCGTAGTGTGCGGTGGTTCAGAATTGAATCGGTAATCCTAATGTTGATGGCTCGAGAAGGATGATCTTCGGAGAGGTTTAAAGTGGGTAGTGATCTATTAGTTCAAGTGCTACATAGATAGATATTGAGTTAAGGCAATAACTGGGTAGCGAGGGATAAGGAAGGACATGTGGGAGGTGTCTTTTAAGTTTCTAGAAGGCCAAGTGTGAGAAACAAAAGTCGGTAGTTGCTTAAAGGAGTGAGTTTGACCAAAGTGGGAGAGTGGCAGATCTGTATATGGGTTTTGTGGTAGGATGACTACATGCCTTGGGGGAAGTTAGAGTGATTTGGGATTTATGGTGGACAGTGACTAGGTCTACGGGGTTAATTTGGAATATTGGCTATTATATTGAGGAAGGTTGGGTTTGACAGGAGGGAGTTGCTTAATATGAAGCGGGATACAACATGACTTTGGATTGGAATGTATTGTCGCACCTTTAATTGATGTCCGTGAGGAGTGAACGGACTCGTACCGCTGGTGAATGAGCATGGGCTCATGATGGGTTACTGATTTCATAGTAATTATACCCAGTGTAGCGGCATTGGATGATGTCGGCATGAAGTTTCCACAGGTGGGTTATCTCTATGAGCAGGTTAGCGGTTGCGTGGTGTTGATAAAGCTTCTACGAAGAATTTCTACTGACTATTCAGGAAAAGGTCGAATATGTGCATGTGGCTAGTGATTCAGAGTGGCCTTGAAGAGTTTAATATCAAGGTTTCGAGAAATTCGGTGGGTTGATTGTGCAAGATCATGTTAATGGGTGATAAGGAATCTTGGTGGGTTCCAAAGTTATGCAATGGTAGCTTCGAGCTAAGTGGGAGAGCCCCACCGCCTACGATTAGATTATATGGTTATCTACTTGTGAGGTTTCTAGTTAGCAGCATATTGAAAGGTTATTATGACTAAGGAAAGAAAACATCAGTAGAAATTGGAGCAAAAGATTTGAGGAATGTACACTATAACTGGACTTATCGATTCATGTTCAGGCTTTGGAAATACATAGGATTTATGCTTTGTGTAGAGGTGAGTTACAAGGAACGTGATTCAGCCGAGTGCAACTTTGAGAGGGTGTTCATGTGCTAATGGGCCTTTGGAATTTGATTATATTCGGGACCAAGTTAGGGTGGGTGGCTCTCATCAATGGTCCTAGCGGATTCAATTGTTAATGTGCGGTGCCTAGGGATTTTTAATCCATAGCATGGTTAAGTATGGAGCTTTTGCAGTGGATTATGAAAAGTGACTTGGTGTGCTCTACATTATCTTCTTTCTACGGTGTGGCATTTGAGGAATGGGAGAAAATAACTTCGGTTTCATATAGGGATTTTCAGAATAGGTGTACCAGTTGAAGATGCGAATATGCGCATAAGGAGGGTATAAGATGGTTCGTGGGTTTTAGAGACAACGTGGCCTCGTAAAATGAGGTCACTCAGGATGAGTGCGGATTAGAAGAAGTCGGATTCAGTTAGCTATGGTTGAATTGGTATGTTAGGTGTATTGAGCGGCCCGGGAATTGGAAGTTGAGGATCAATGTTATGGTTCTGTGTTGACAAGGATGTCCCGAGGTCGGATGATCCGGGAAGAATTTGGATGTTAGAGTAAGCTGGTATTGTCTTTAGCGTCACCTGAGATCGGTGTCCTGTGTAAGAGGCTTTATGTACTAATTTGTGGTTTCTTGATTTACTTTACAGCATTAGTGTGACCGGTGGTATGGATGTGCAGACTTGTTACCTGATGCGGAGGGTCGTGGGAGTGTATCCCACAGAAAGATTGTATATGAGTGACATGTAGTAACTTGATTGATTAAAGATATAAAGCCACGTATGGAGATTGTGGTACTATCACTAATGTGAGAATATATGCCCGAAGGGCGCTCGGTTTATTTGGTTGTGGAATGTGGAAGTTTGTTCTGGATTTGACTGATGTTCTTATATGTCGTGAATAGATCATTGTGGGTCCTTGAGAGGCTATTTAGCCAAGCATGGTATGATCAGAATCAGTTGAGGTCCGTGGATGGATCTAAATGGGAATGTGGGCTCTATATCAGGCCGGATGTGCTCATCTCAGCATAGAGTTGTTTTCGGAAGGGTCTTCGGGCCTTGGATGTTATTCATGTCTTCATCAATCCCGTGTAATCTATATTATACCAAGTGGGTTATGAGGTGGTTTGATTATTCGCACTCGTATGGAGATCCCGTATGGTTTGTGGTATTATGTGAGTAGGATGGCTCTCGAGATGTAGGTCATATATCGCACCTTAGTTGTGCTTGGGTTTTGAGGCACGCGACGCTACCCGTCTCCCCAGGATTTGTATTATGCGCTTGGCGTGCTTATGGTTGATATTCGGGCATTTCGTGTGTATGAGTGTTATGACTCGATATGTGTTTTCTTTAGATTATTATGTGTGGATCGGGTGGCACGCCGCCACGGGTATCATGGTTGGATCGGGTTGCACGC